>VUQH01081264.1:0-16444 GCA_015106775.1 Etroplus canarensis | reverse complement strand
TGGTAAAAGATGCAAGGAGTAGAGGTGGTGAAGGTGGATGAGTATAAATACTTGGGATCAACCATTCAAAGCAACGGACAGAGCAAAAGAGAGGCAAAGAAGAGAGTGCAGGCAGGATGGAGTGGGTGGAGACGAGTGTCAGGGGTGCTTTGTGATGGAAGGATAGCAGCAAGAGTGAAAGGGAAGGTTTACAAGACTGTAGTGAGACCTGCTATGGTGTATGGTTTGGAGACAGTGGCGCTGACAAAAAGACAGGAGGCAGAGCTGGAGGTGGCAGAATTGAAGATGTTGAGATTTTCCCTGGGAGTGACCAGGATGGACAGGATTAGAAATGAGTGCATCAGAGGGACAGCGCAAGTTGAGAAGTTTGGCGATAAAGTCAGAGAGGCAAGGCTGAGATGGTTTGGACATGTTCAGAGGAGGGATAGTGGATATACTGGACAAAATATGTTGAAGATGGAGCTGCCAGGGAGGAGGAGGAGAAGAAGACCACAGAGATGATTCATGGATGTAATGAAGGAGGACATGCAGAGGGTTGGTGTGAGGGAAGAGGATGCAAGGGATAGGGTGAGATGGAGGCAGGTGGTCCACAGATGATCGTGAGCAGCTGAAAGAAGAAAAAGATGACAATTAACATTTTACTGTTATGCTCTCAGAATATTTACAACATATTGTGGGTGAATGCTGGTTACAATGGTCCCCTGTGAATTTTGGCCTATTGCCCCAACATAATTTAGAATCACCAGTGTGGGTCCTCTACACTGGTGACGAGGCAGGGGTATGCTTTCATTGCTGTTTATTTTTTGTCTGTCTTCCGACATGATAATGTAATGGCTAAATGGATAGGTGTAGATAAAGAAAGAACATTGTTGTGGAACTCGATTACTTTCTTTCTAAAATTGTGAAATAGAGCATTGTCCGGGGTGGATGGACATGCTCTCCTAGTGCTATTCTAGATTATTTATTTAATCATAACCTGCATAAATATTATTTTCAAATAAGATACATGATTATATTAAACACAAACTTGTTTTATTAGTTGTTTGTCTTACTTCAGCATGCAAAAATTGGTTGCCTTTGCCATTTGCATTTTTAACATTAATAGATATTTTCAGCATACCGAAGATCCACATCAGTTTGATTGATTAACTGCCTTACAGCATATTGGATATTTTGTGTGTTAAAAAACACTGTGAGAAATGTATTTAACAGTAAATCTTCAAAATAAAAAAGCATATTAAACCAGTGTGAAGCATCCTGTAGAAGTGGTTATTAGTTATTAGCTATAATGGATTCTGTCATAGCTTTGCATTTAATGATCACTTTGTATTGTCCCCTCTTTGGCAGTGTGGGAGCACAACATATTTTGCAATCATAAATTTAGCATTATTCTTCCTGGTTCACTCTGTCTCTTTTTTCTTTTCTCTCCATCTTTCTTTCTTTCCCCAGCATAGTTTATATACTGATGCTCATTATGACTGTTGTTATGACAGCCTCCCTCGCACTTACATGCACACACCCGCTGCAGTTATTCTGGTGATTTATAACCTTCTTCTTCCACAGAGAGAAACACAGTATAACTGTTTTTGAGGGGAGCTTTATGTTCACAGTAAACTAGCCACAGTGGCACCTCCACAGGGCCTGTCCCTAGCAACAAACCACAACTTCCTCAAGTAGATCAGTCTGCAATAATAGGCTCTCTGGGATGACAACTGAAACATTCACTCACTTTAATAACTAAACCGCAGGTCATTTAACACTTGCCTTTCTTTACCATGGCTGTCCTTTATTATTTTATTCTTTTTCCACATTTTCTTTAGAGAATTTCAGATTCAGAAAGTAGACTTTGTTATGGAAGGTGTTGTGCATGTCGCAGAATGCCTGATGACTTTAAGTTACGTTTGTTTGTTTGTTTGTTTGTTTGTTTGTTTGTTAGGAAGGAGGGAAGGAAGGAAGTTGCTATAAGTACTGGGGCTGCAAGTAATGCAAAACATGGGGTCACATCATATTGCAAAGTATTCTAAAACAATTTCAAAACTTGGATAATTAACAGTTGTAGGTGAAGATCACAGCTATATTGTTATCTCCGCCAAGCAGGTTGTGTTTTAGATGGCTTGGTATGAACATTTTACCAGTGGTGGGACTTGGCCCAGCTTAAAAGTGATTCACTTTTGGAGTAGATCTAAATCCAAGTCTGGATCCAGGAACTTTTTTAAGGATTCTTCAACATTGTCAGACAGGGCTGTTCAGATTTGGTGGACTCTTTGGACTCTTGGATTTGGACTGTTGCTTGCTTAAATATTTAGCTCAGACAGTAATTCTTCAGGCATAACAAAAGCAAACACATTTACAGCACAAGTGGATTTCTAGGTACAAATTGTATTGCTACAAGTGTCCTCCTGCAACAAAGGAACCCACTATGACCGGAAGTTACATTGCAAGTGAAGTAAATGGTACTGATTGGGTGAAATGCATGTGAAACGTATGCTGGTGTTGTCACCTTTCAGCGGAGCATAACTTGTCTCACTGGTAACTGAGAAAATTAAGCTTTCTACCTTGTTTACTTTTGTAAAATTCTGTAAGTTAACCCAAACCATGGTCTTTACTAACATTAACAAGATGTTTACTTGCCTAAACCCCACAAAAATGCAAATGAAAATAAATAATAAGTGAGAAAAAGATGTTTTTTTCAAAATATTCCACACACGACTTGAATCTAGGTCTTCCAATCATAAGTCATTTTAACTGAAAACATTATGCTGTTTTAGGAATGTTTATGTGGGTCTTTTCAAATGGCAAGAACAAACAGCTGATATAATACATCAGCTGTAGATTACTATACATTTTGAGTATGGTTTGACACATAATTCTGTCATTCTCAACGTCCAAAGGACATACCGTGCATGTATGTGCATGGTTGTGTGTCTCTGTGTGTGTAAATGACCACGAAAAGAAGAGATATAGAAGCATCCCTAATGTTTCATGCACCACAATAAATGCTTATGTATGATGCTCTGTCTAATGAGTGCAAGAGAGATACTATAGGAGGACAGCATTTCAACAAGCATCTCTTCAGCCACACGTGCTGTGGTACACAGCATGCCAGAAAGAGCAGAGTGTGAGCTGTTACATAACTGGCAATCCAGGGCAAAAATGTTGCAAAGGCAGCATGTGCAGTAAGGGATATGTTGGTGCAAGTCTGAGGCTACCCTGAAACCAGACCACTACAGTTCTTTGCTGTGGAGAAAAATAATAACAATACGATAAATAAATCCACTGCTGAGAAGTTTATTCTGCTATTTTAGTGTATTTTATACAGGATCTTATGTTTGCACAAGTCTTCCAACTATTAATTAAGCCTCTTAATGCCCTTTTAAATGCAAATAAATAAGCCTTCCCAGTATTTCTATAATGAATGAATAAATGATGGGTTAAAATGTAACATGAATTCTTGAGTTATGACCAACAGTGTGTTTTGTGAGGTTACACTGACTTTGCACTTTGATGACCAATGGCTAAACAGTTCATTCTTGATCATTTGTGCCACTTGTAATCCATTTCCCTCCAGGTGTTTCTGAGAAAAAGGCTGTCAAAATGGAAGTTTACACAATCCCAAACTGTGTTTGACCCCAGATTTCCCCGTGTCATCCTGTTTCTATTCCAAGTTTAATTATAGTGCTGGATACTGGAATTGCCACTATACTATGTATGTCTTTTGAAAAACTCAGTTCCTAAACCCATGGCTGCCAGCACCCCAAGCCAAATAAGGTACAAACAACAACAACATGACAAAACCTATTTAAGTCAAAAAAGGGGCTTTACTGTGAAAAGCTGCTCCCATTTCCCTGACTCCATACAGTCAATATCCAAGCCTCTAGTTCCCAAGGTGCTGTGGGATGTCAGATCTGTAGCCAACGGGTATACTCAAAAATGCATGTTCAGCCTCTTTGCCAAGAAGTGGATGTGCCAGTCATGACAAAAAGTTCCCTGAGACAGCAAGTTTGTTTAACTTAGTTTTTCATGGATGATTGGTAGGTTTCTTATAGCAGTGAGCTACATGAGCATATAACTGCTGGCTTGACTGTTTTTATCGTGTCCCAGATTTACTATCAAGGAATTTTCATGCAATTTATCAAACCTCTTCAATTTGTTTATAAATTTTTAAGCTGCTGTATGAGCTTCAGGAAATGCACTGTGAATAAACTTCAAGTATTCATTGTTGGTTATTGGTATTACAGTTTCTCCCACAAAACTACGGTATTGCACAAGAAGAATAAGAAAAAGAAGTTGATCGCTCTTTTACATTACGGTTTGCTAATGTAACTGTCGTCCTTTTCTATGCCTTTTTCCTTTTCTTTTTCAATTTCTTGGCACATTACCCCACTAATTGCAAAACTAAAATAAACTCTCAGCTGTCATTTGCATTGCATTGCCCACACCCTCAACCTTTTGTGCTTGTAACAAGAACTCCGATTAAAACATTGCTTGAAAGCATAACAATAGCCAAACACAATAGCCAAGAAGAGAAATAATAGATTGATACTGTTTTTCGATCAACTTCAGTCAAATCACACAGAGAACAACAATAAGCAATATTTGTAGCATGTTTTCTACCGAGTTTTAGAATAGCAAAAGTAAGCCAGGGCCTCACTGGATAAGCCGAACCCTGAATTGTGTGGTAGTCAGGTCAGTAGATTATAAAAAGAGGCTCTCTGCTTCATTATTAATAGATTTGTTCTCTTTCTCTTTTTTCTTTTTTTTTAACCCATCAGTATTCTAAGTCTTGGGAGAAAAATTTATAAAAGCCAAAATCCACTATATGAACATGAATATTAGGGCACCTTCACTTTACACTTATAGGTGCTTTTATGATATCCCATTCTAAATTAATAGGCATATGCATGTGGAGCTGGTCCTTTCTTTGCAGCTTCCACTGTTCTGGGAAGGCTTTCTAAAAGATTTTAGAGTGTGTCTGTCTGATTTTTTGCCCTCTCATCCTAAAGAGCATTTGTGAGGTCTGACACTGATGCTGGATGAAAGGGCCTGGCTTGAAATTTCCGTTCTCGTTCATCCCAAAGGTGTTCGATAGGGTTAAATTTAGGGCTCTGTGTGGACCAGTCATGTTCTTCCACACCAAACTCATCCAACCATCTCTTTATTCAACTTTCTTCATGCACTGGGGCACAGTCAGGGCCTTGCCCAAACTTTTTTCAGATTTCCCTTCACTGAAACTGGGGCTCCAGGCCAACTGAAGAAACATAGCCTGTCTTCCACCAAACTATACAGTTGGTACAATGTATTATACAGTTGGTGATGTAAGGCTGACATTCAGATGCTCAGCCATGAATAACCCATGCCATGAAGCCCATGACACACAGCTTTTTTGCCAATGTTAATGCCAGAAGAAGTTTGGACTGCTCGTCAGCAGAGCATTATCGACTTTAACACACTCTGTGCCTCAGCACTCAGTGACCCAGCTCTGTAACTTTACATGCTCTGCTTCTTTGCACCTGAGTTGCTCTGGTTCCTAAACATTTCCACTTTCTGTTAATCCCACTTACCGTTGTTTGTGGAATAGCTAGAAGGAAGGAATTTCATGAACTGACTTGTTGCAAAGGTGGCACCTATTACAGTACCAAACTTGAATTCAGTGACCTTTTAAGAATGACTAATTCTTTCACAAATGCCTGTAAAGGCAGACTGAATGGCCAGGTGTTTGACTTTAAACATCTGTGGTAATGGTACTGAATTAAACAACTGACGACACTGATCATACAGGTGTGACCAAATACTTCTGTCCATATATAGCAGCTTCTTATTAGTGTTTTCTATGATTTGAATACATTCTGTGAAGCTGTGTACTATCTATGCATTACTTCATGTGGCGTGAGAGAAAGGCCCAGCCTTTCAGTCTTGGGATGAACAAACACAAAATATGTTATGCAAGCACAACACAGCAAGCCCATAATCAAAAAAATTCTTAATCCCAAAAAGACAGCCTCTGTCAAAGCAAATAGAGCATGCAAGAAGTATTTGGTAAAACTTTTGATTTTTCCTCAAATATGTGGTCATTCTTCTTCTTTTTGTTTTTCTCTTCTATACAAAAAAAAGGTACTCACACTAAACCATATAGGAATGCCAGTGACATATGCTATACTCCTTTATTATTTAGTAGCAGAACCATACTGATAAAGGCATACACACAGATACACCAAACCCTAACCAACTCTCTCTCTCTTTCTCTCTGATACATACACACTCTTTCACACTATTCTGTCTCAACCTCATGTTTCTATGAACAGAAGGAATTCCCACTTGCTTTGTACTGAGAGTTTTTTGGCCTGTAGTGCTACTATTCCATTTGCTTTAAAGCGAACTTCATCCATTATTGAAGCCTGTCTAGTCTGGTCTAATCCAAGAGTTTGAAGTGGAAAAGTATTACAGACCATCTGTGTAAAATGCTAAGGGGGAGAGGGGGTAACCATTTATTTTGTCTTTTTTTCCTCCATCTCTGTTTTATTTGTCTTTTGCCCATCCTTTCCTGGCTACTTTCCTCCCATTTCATCTTTCTCCTTATCCTCTGTTATCTTGCTCTCTTCTTTTCTCTGTCCACCCTCTTTGTACACCTACAGGACTACACGTTGACAATGTACTTCCAACAGGCCTGGCGAGACAAGCGGCTGTCCTACTCTGACATCCCCCTCAACCTGACCTTAGATAACCGGGTTGCTGACCAGCTCTGGGTTCCTGACACCTACTTCCTCAACGACAAGAAATCGTTTGTCCACGGCGTCACAGTAAAAAACAGGATGATCCGACTACACCCAGATGGTACCGTATTGTATGGTCTAAGGTGAGATTTTTATCTCTTAAAAACACTTTTGAGAAGATAAGATGAAGGCATAAATTTTTTATATGTGCAAACAGTGCACGAACGTGGTAGCATATAATGACAGACCACGCTGCACAAATTGTATTAATTTTCGCTTCATTTTGTCAGACACGTCACACTTAATCCTTTTCAGAGTGCTTTCTCTTTTTAAAATCACACAAACAATTTCACAAAGTCTTGCACTTTTAATGTAACAATGAGTCAACAATTCCTGCATGGGGCCAAGTCAGTAATTAGCTCATTAGCATCAGATGAAGAAAACTACTGATGGGAGGTGCAATATTCCCCCTTAGCAAAAATTATTATGTTGATGAAGTGACCTACTTGTGTCCTCATTTAAAAGACATCTGAACATCACCAAGCCAAGACTCGCTTAAGGCTTCTGTAACACTAAAGTCATCTCTTTTGCACAGTCTTTGCATAATTCACCTCACCACTGAGTGTAAAAAGGCAAAAGTACTTAGAATAGATGCGGGTGTAAAGCCTTAAAGTTGATCTGAAATGTAATTACTTTTTTGCTTCTTTCGACATCTACCAGGGGCATTCACTGGTAACATTACACATTTTAAAAGCTGATAAGCTGGTCATTTGCTGCACATTGAACTACATACAAAAAAATGCTGGTAATGTCATTTCAGTTACAGTAGTTTAGATGCTGGTGTGATTCTAGGTCTTCAGTACTCATGCTAACAAAACTATGTTCTCTTTTACACATTTTTTGAGTGCATTGGATTATGTTTTTCTAGCTCTGGGCCCCTGACAGAGGTAAAAGGGCAGAGGTGACGGGGTAGCCGAAATATTTTTCCTGTTTCACTGATCCACTATGTCAATGAAATGTGTGTGTGTGGGTGTGTTGTTGAAGGTTTGCTATGTCTTCTAGTATGGTCTCAACAGTATGGAGATTCCAAGAGACAGGTAGTTACTCTAAGAGAGCTGGAGAGGGCTGTAGAATGTCTCATCAGCATCTGTACAATCCTGTTCATCCTGTTCCTCCTTTTACAAGGAGGAACAAGATGAGCACTGCCAAAGCCCTACAAAATGACATCCAGCAGGCCACTGGTGTAAATGTCTCTGACCAAACAATCAGCAGATAGACTTCACAAGGGTGGCCTAAGAGCCCAACATCCTCTAGTTCAGTATGACCGGTTTGGTGGTGAGTCAGGGATGGTCTGAGGAGACATATCCATGGAGCCCTCCACAGGCCAGGCAACAGCACCCTGACTGCTGTTAGGGATCGAGATGAAATCCTTCAGCCAATTGTCTGACCCTACACTGGTGCAATGTGTCCTGGGTTCCTCCTGGTGCACGGCAATGCCTGGCCTCATGAAGGATGAAGGAATTGATAACACTGACTGGCCCCCGCACTCGCCTGACCTAAATCCAGTAGAACACCTCTGGAAGCCTTTCTGGATTAGTATAAAACTAAAATTTATGAAACTTAGATTAACTTGTAGCAGAAGGATGGGAAGAGAGAAGTGTGGATAAGGAAAGGAAAACTCATGATCTAAAGCATACCATATACAAACATAGTGGAGGCAATGTTATGGTATGAACATGTTTAGTGATGATGATGATGTGACTGATGATACAGCAGGATGAATTCTGAAGTGTAGAGGGTTATATTCCCTGCTCAGGTCATGTCAAATGCTGTAAAACTTTGCTTCACAGTGCGAATGGATAATAGCCCAAAACATACTGAAAAAGCAACTGAAGTTTATCAAGGCAAGGAAATGGAGTATTCTTCAGAGGCAATTTCAGTCACCTGATCTGAACTCAATAGAGCATATTTAAGATTATGTTAGTTTGTCCAATTACTTACTAAAATGTCTATAATTCCTAAACAGTTAATGTAAAACTTTTGGTAAACCCTTTGAATTAAAATTAAAAGGCTGCACTTTAATCAGATTGTGACTGTTTGATTTAAAATCCACTGTTGTAGTATGCAGAGTCAAAATTACAAAAAAAAGTGTCATTGTCCTTAACCATATAGACTTGACTGTATGATTGACAGTTTCTATGCAGCAAGACACTTTCCTGCCAACAGATATTGTACAGACATTGTACAACTTTATTTGGAAACATTTTCTGAGAAGGCCATCTAATTTAGTATCTTAACAGTATTTTCCCAAACATGTTTTGTATAGCTATTTGGTATGATAATATGACATACCCCAGCTGTTTTACAGATGCCCAAAACAAAAATCCCAATTGTACTGTATAAATTCATTGACTGTTCCACTGAGTTTCAGCCTCTAAAAGTTAACATGATGACCATGTGTTTCTTACACCTCACTGATGTCTCATCAGTTCATTTTGTAAATAGGCCCCTGATGTCCAAACCCTATAAAAAGTTATTGAAAATCATAACAGCTTAATAGCTATCATGAGAGTGAATTGGATCTGCTGTGGGATAGCAAAATTTAATAGAGATTGAGAGACCACTAAAGAAAGACTGGAAATGGTGTTAAGAAGAGGCTTAAAACAGAATCTTCCAATTATCATTTTCTGTGGTCTTCTTTATCCCTGTTGTATATCTTCATGTCTTACCCACTGCCATGTTACAGTGTTCAGCATGTTATCATTTGCACAGGTTTGGAGCACATGGTAACATTATATTACACTTTAATTGTAACAAAATAGAAAATAATTGGGGGATGTGGATGAAGAAACTAAAATTATTCTGAAATAAAGACAGTGAAAAGAAGAGAAGGAAGTTTTAGGAACAAACAAACCTATGTGCTGAGGGAAATTCCCAAAGCATCCACTTGTCTCTAAATATTACATTTTCTTGCACTAAACTTGAGATTCATATTAATCAAAATTTAGTCAGATTTAAATTTATCAGTGAACAAGTCTAAAGATCTTTAGGAGAAAAGAACCTAACATGAGAGAGGGGGAAAAAGGAGAGAAAAAGACAAAAAAAACAAGCTTTACAGATATATTTGTGAATGTATGTATTTATTATTATAATTTTTTTAGCTTTTTCAATGTGATGCAAAACTAAAATATGATAATAATAATAATAATAATAATAATAATAATAATAAGAAGAAGAAGAAGAAGAAGAAGAAGAAGAAGAAGAAGTAGAATAATTAGTATCCAATTATGCTAGACCATTTTCTAGTGTAAACAGAAGATTATCCACATACCATAAATAAATGCACACACAGTATACACTCACACAGATAGAAGGTACGGAAAATTTCTCTCTGAAAATGTGCACAAGGTCCATTTTTCCCGCCAGAGGGATGGGGTTCAATAGGTTGTATACAGAGGAGTCTGGGATCAGGGATAATTTTACCTGTATGTTTCCTGTTGCTTCAGGGGCAGAAGGGGTAGGGGGAACTCTCTTTTCTGCTCTTATGATGTGTGATTGCAGAACTAGTCCAAAATGTTGTTGAAATGCAAACAACAGACTTCATTTTAAAATGCTTGGATGAGCTCCTGTAAGAATCTAAGCCTTTGCTGGGGTTTATTTGTTATGTGTTTGGCCAGCAGTGATCCACAGTCCACAGTGTCCAGCATGTTTCCCTGCACTTTATTTGAGCTGTACTCACATGATCCACTTCTCTTCAATTCAGTTCAGTTCAATTCAATGTTATTTATATAGCGCCAATTCACAACAAAAGTTGCCTCAAGGTGCTTTACACTGTAAGGTAAAGACCCTTCAATATTAGAGAGAAAACCCTGACAAGCACTTGAAGAATGTGGGAAGGAAGAACTCTCTTTTAACTGGAGGAGACCTCCGGCAGAACCAGGCTCAGGGAGGGGCAGCCATCTGCATCAACTAGTTTGGGGTGAGGGAAGAAAGAAGAGAGAAAGGAGAGCAAAGAGAGAAGACAACATTTAATGGCATGCAGCAGCAGCAGCACATAAATGCATGGGGAGTGAAAAGAGGTGGGTGGAGAAGAAATGCCCAGCACATCATCAGAAGCCCCACAGCAGCCTAAACCTATTGCATCATAACAAAGCCCTATGAGCTTTATCCCAAAAGAAATTTTTAGGCCCAATTTTAAATGTAGAGAGGGTGTCTGTTTCCCGAATACAAACTGGGAGTTGGTTCCACAGGAGAGAGGCTTGATAGCTGAAGGCTCTGCCTCCAAATCTACTTTTAAAAACTTTAGGAACCACAAGTAGACCTGCACTCTGAGAGCGAAGTGCTCTACTGGGAAAATATGGTACAATGAGGTCTTTAAGCTATTTTATGGTTTAAGACTTTGTAAGTAAGAAGAAGGATTTTAAATTCCATTCTGGATTTAACAGCGAGCCAATGATGAGAAGCCAGTATAGGGGAAATGTGATTTCTCTTTCTAGTCCCGCAGTACTCTCACTGAATCATTTTGATCAACTGAAGGCTTTTAAGGGGGGTTTTAAAATAGCCAGATAGCAATAAATCAAGCCTAGAAGTAATAAATGCATGAACTAGTTTTTCAGCATCACTCTGAGACAGGATGTTTCTACTTTTGGTGATATTGTGGAGGCGAAAAAAGGTAGTCCTGCATATTTGTTCTCAAGATTCCCCACAGTGTAACTGGAGGCCAAAGTAATGCCATCTAAAGTATCTGGTTACAAAGACTGTTTCTGAAGGTTTTAGGGCCAAATACAATAACCTCAGTTTTGTCTGAATTTAAAAGTAGAGCATTACAAGCGATCCAGGTTTTTATGTCTTCAAGACATGCCCGTAGTATAAATAATTGATTCGTGTCATCTGGTTTCATAGATAAATATAGCTGGATATCATCTGCATATCAATGAAAATGTATACAATGTTTTCTAATAATATTGCCTAAGGGAAGCATGTATAAAGTAAAGAGTATTGGTCCGAGCACAGAACCCTGTGGGACTCCATGACTAACTTTTGTGTATGAGGAAGACTCCTTGTTTACATACACAAATCGGAATCTGTCAAATAAATAAGATTCAAACCAGCATAATTCATCCCCTTAAATACCAAGTATTCTAGTCTCTGTAGTAAGATGTTGTGGTCGACTGTATCGAATGCTGCACTGAGGTCTAGACGAACAAGCACAGAGACGAGTCCACTTTCAGAAGTCATAAGAAGGCCATTAATAACCTTAACGAGTGGTGTTTTTCTGCTATAATGAACTCTTCAAATAAACCATTCCTCTGCAAGTGATCACAGTTGTCCTGCAACAACTCTTTCAAGAATTTTTGAATTGAAAGGAAGGTTGGAAATAAGTCTATACTTAGGTAAGAAGGCTGGGTTAAGTGAAGGCTTTTTAAGTGGTTTAATTACAGCTACTTTAAAAGCCTGTGGTACATAGTTCATTAAAAAGGATAAACTGATGATATTCAAAATTGAAGCATTAATCACTGGCAAGATCTGTTTGAACAGTCCCATAGGGATGGGATCTAACAGGCATGTTGATGGTTTGGAGGAAGTAACAACTGAAGTTAGCTCAGAGAAGTCAACAGGAGAGAAGCAATCCAAATAAACATCAGCAGTTAAATTTATCATTTAATGACATATCTGTGGGCAAACTATGGATATAAAGTCATCAGTCCTGAGAGCTAAAGGAATACATGGCTCAATAGAGGTCTGACTCTTTGTCAGCCTGTTTACAATGCTGAAAAGAAACCTGGGGTTGTTCCTATTCTCGTCTATCAGTGATGAATAGTAAGATGTCCTTGCTTTACAGACTTTTTTTAATAGATTAACAGACTATTTCTCCAGGCCAGGTGAAGGTGTTCTAAATTAGTGAAACACCATTTCCTCTCTAGTTTATGTGTTACCCACTTTAAGACATGTGTTTGAGAATTAAACCAGGGAGTCAAACCTCCCTGATTTGTTGCTTTCTTTCTCAGAGGAGCCACAGTATCCTGAGTCGTACATAGTGAGGTTGTGAGCCTACTCTTCTGTTTGGGAATTCATTGTTGTTTCAGATGAGACTGATGAGTGCTGTATCATCTGCAAATTTCAAGAGTCTGATAGAAGCATCCTTAGAGATGTAGTCATTAATGCAGCTGTTGGGCCGGCCACCCTTCATCGTGGGTATTTTTTTTAAAAACACTACTACATACCATGCCTTTCTTGCTTAAATTAAGTAGACAAAGTTGCGTATTAAAGCAGATTGCTAATAATCTTTTACAACCCAGATTCCAAAAAGGTTGAGACAGTACATAAAATATAAACAAAACTACAGTGATTTGCAAATGTCATAAATCGATAATTTATTCACAAAAGAACAGAAACATGTGAGATGTTGAAAGTGTGACATCTTACCATTTCATTAAAAATACTAGCTAATCTTGAACTTGATGGCGGCAACATTCATTCATTCATCTTCTTCCACTTATCCAACTGAGGGTCACGGCGGGTGCTGGAGCCTATCCCAGCTGCCATCGGGTGAAAGGTGAGGTACAGTCTGGACAGGTCGCCAGTCTGTTTCAGAGCAAACACAGAGAGACAGACTGGCAGCAACATGTCTCTCAAAAAAGTTGGGACAAGGACCATGTTTACCACTGTGAAGCATTCCTTCTTCTTTCAACAACATTCCATAAATGTTTGGGAACTGAAGTGACTAGTGTTTAGACTTTTGGAAGAGGAATGCTGTGTAAAATAGGATACCAGTTGGTCAAAAGCTTGCACCTGCATGGCATACTGTGTTCACAGATAATTATTTCTGGAAGTGTTCCTGAGCTCATACAGTAATCTCTATAACAGAATGACCAGCAACTTGTTCTGGTTTTCAACAGTGTCCTTTGAGCACAGAGTTGTATCCAGATCCTCCAAAATCTTTTGACAATATCATGTACTGTAGATGGTGGAAAATTCGAAGTGTAATTTTACCTTGAGGAGCAGTATTATAAAATTGCTCATCAACTGTTAGTAGCTATGACAGATCTTTCCTTTTCTGCAGGGATGGTCAAAAAGGTAAATACCAAAATGGTTTCAAAGCATTTTGAAAATTACATATTGAAGTAAAAAACACACCCTGTACCCTGGATGCTGTCAGGGACATGGGACCTCAACACGACATTCAGTAGTATAGCTTGTGTTTATTATTTATATACATGCTACTTGATTGTTTAAAGTACTTTTCTCTTTCTTGAAAGTGAAACTGTTCCAATTCTTAAGCATCAAAGTGGACAAAAGCAAGCAGAAGAAAGCTATAGAGGCAGTAGCAGATTGTGAGGGTCAGATTATACTGAAACAAAATTCAAATAGTACAAATCATTCTTGTGTCAGCTTATCCGACTTAAAATGGACAGCTACCGACCCATCAATGCAATATGCAAATGAAAAATCCGTAATCACGTGGAATATGGGTTTGAACATTTCCCATGCACTACAGAACTTATGACACACAGGCAGTGCAAATATTACTTTGGATGCAGTGGGATTAGACTGAAATTGGGAGAAGAAATCCATCACCTTTGACACTCAATATCATGTAAGTAG
This sequence comes from Etroplus canarensis, assembly GCA_015106775.1. Taxonomy (NCBI): domain Eukaryota; kingdom Metazoa; phylum Chordata; class Actinopteri; order Cichliformes; family Cichlidae; genus Etroplus; species Etroplus canarensis. Next base: position 2,129 of record VUQH01081264.1, on the reverse strand, counting down.
GATGACCAGATTTTTGCAAACAGATACAGATTTTCAAATTCTAAATTGGGTCATGGGATCTTGTGCAGTTCAGTGAGTGCTCATAAATCCACACACCACATGCAGATACAGCATATTAATACTCACTGAAAGCCTACTAAAGTTGTACAGTTACTTAATTTATTATGCCATTAAATTAGATTAGACTACATAAAACTTTAATGTGTTAAAAGTTGGGCCATTGTAGAATGAAGTTTTAAAAATGTCCACACAAGAAAATAAAGTATGGATAGGAATAAAACCCATGCAAATGATAATTCTTATGGTCTGATATAGCACGTAAAATATATGACTGAAAATATGCAACAATTATACACTGAAAATTCAGTATGCCAACCCATAGACATGATGGAATGGCAATTCCTCTAGGGTGTTCCATGTTTTGCCACAGCTCTGGTTAGATGAATAAGGTAGAAAATGGATGGATAGGTGCGGCGAAATCAAGAGATTTAGTTTAGATTGAAAGCAAGGGACACAGCTGGCATGGCTTTACCCAAAGTTTATCATATGCCTAACAATGCCTCTAAAGCAGACTGTTTATTCAAACCATGTCCATTTTGTTTATTCTATGCAGGCACAAAAACAATTTCAGATTTTATAGGGAGTAATTACTTGAACATATTAGATCAATCAGGTGCAGTGATTCTAAGAGTTCTGGTATATGAAGTTACAAAATGCCCAGAACATATCATATTCTGTCCAAAATATGTGCATGTGAGTGTAGAGGACCTATTCAGGTACATTTCCAAACAAGAGTAATTCTTTTGTTGTGGGTGATCAAGAGTTGAGAGGAGATACAAAAAAAACAACAAACAAAACCAAAATCCAGAGAACTAGGAAACACACAGGAACAAAGCAAAAGCAGGATAGCCCACAGTGAGTATAGCCCAATACATGCCATGACAAATGGCTTATGGGGGAATACAGTATATATAGACACAAAAGGCTGATTAGGGATAAGGCAAACTGGGGGATGAGACACAGGTGCAGACCATCAACAGGCAGGAAATAAAACTCAAATCAGGGTTTACAGGATTGAAAAACAGAAACTTCTTACTAAGAAAAATATTTAGCAAAGACTCAACAAAACCACAAGAAATCAAGTTACTTTTATAATAATGAAAAAAATCAAATCATGAATCCAAAACATTATAAAAACTTAATTTTGACTGCATCTCCAATACCATAATAACTAATACTCAAGGTTTCTAGGATGACAATTAAAATAAAACATGTATCTAAGCCTCAACCCAACAAGTGAGAGTGTGAATGAACTTTGAATGAACAAAAAACTTGACGAGAACCCAAACACTTCAAAGCAAATCAAAATGCAGAGATCAAAACCAGTCGACCAAGAGAGTGACGTGTAAGTTAGTATAAGTTAGTGACATTTAACCTGTTTCTAAGGTTAGTCATTGAAAATATGATTAAATGCAGCATCCATGGGTGCTTTAAAACTAAAGCCACAATTGCTGACTTGTGCTGAGCAGAACCTGTGCATGATTCATACAGTGTGTACGGCAAGTATTCAGACCCCTTTAAATTTTTCACTCTTTGTGTCATTGCAGCCATTTGCCAAAATCAAAAAAGTTCATTTTATTTCTCATTAATGTACACTCAGCACCCCATCTTGACAGAAAAAACCAGAAATGTAGACATTTTTGCAAATTTATTAAAAAAGAAAAACTGAAATATCACATGGTCATAAGTATTCAGACCCTTTGCAGTGACACTCATATTTAACTCACATGCTGTCCATTTCTTCTGATCCTCCTTGAGATGGTTCTGCTCCTTCATTGGAGTCCAGCTGTGTTTAATTAAACTGATTGGACTTGATTAGGAAAGGCACACACCTGTCTATATAAGACCTTACAGCTCACAGTGCACGTCAGAGCAAATGAGAATCATGAGGTGGAAGGAACTGCCCAAGGAGCTCAGAGACAGAATTGTGGCAAGGCACAGATCTGGCCAAGGTTACAAAAGAATTTCTGCAGCACTCAAGGTTCCTAAGAGCACAGTGGCCTCCATAATCCTCAAATGGAAGAAGTTTGGGACGACCAGAACTCTTCCTAGACCTGGCCGTCCAGCCA
>VUQH01081263.1:0-13445 GCA_015106775.1 Etroplus canarensis | reverse complement strand
GCCTTCCTACGTCCACACCGATGTCCGTGCACCTCTTCGTCTTATATTAACCAAAGAAACCAGAAAGCAGGTGCCTCAGCGGTGAGACATATTTGAGAACGTTAATGGTCAAATTTTAAAGTACGGCTACAGAAAACGCCACATATGAGCGTGTTTCTACGGGCATGAGCATCCTAGTTTTGATGATATTAGAAATGTTGTGTTTACATGCAACACAGAAATCTGGTCATGCATGTAGGTGATAAATAGTGCCACTTACACACTGTAACCAGTAACCTTAGATTTACCCTCTGTGTGTGTTTGGACACCAGCATCCTTTAACATGCCTGCCTCAAAGTCTCAAGCACAGTTAGGAGCGTAAGTATTGGGACAATGACATTGTTTTTGTAATTTTCTCTCTGTTTATCTCTGCACTGGATTTCAAACCAAACAGCCAAATTTGATCAAAGTTCACACTTGCGGCTTCAATTCATGGGGTTTGACAAAAGAACTGCATTATCTCTGTAGGAATCACAGCCATTTTTGTACACAGTCCCGTAGTTTTAGAGCCACAAAATTTATGGACAAACAAACATTATATTAAATCCAAGGATTATTTTTAATAGTTGGATTAAAATCTTTTGCAGTCAGCCTGATGTTTAGAACCGATGAACAACCTTGTGGTAACCCTTCTGTAGTTACAGTCATGATCTCGTGATTGCACACTTTGACAGTGGTACACCTACCTAGCTATTGTGAAGGGCTTTTTCTTGCCCAAGGAAAGAATTCCGCGATCATCCACTTTAGTTTTCTTTCATGGCCTTTTGGTGCTGCTCAACTGGCCAGCGCATTCTTTCTTTTAAAGAATTTACCAGATTGTTTTTAATTATTTATTTATTTTTGGCCACTTCTAAAATCTTTGCCATACCTGTCATAGGTTTTTCTCAGCCTAATAATGGCCTTCTTTACTTGCATCAACATCTCTTTGGACCTCATATTAAGAGCTTCAGCAAAAAGCTGTGAAATACCTGTTCAACACTTGGAATCAACTCCAAATGTTTTATCTGCTTAGTTTGTCATTAAATAATAAGAGAACAGGCCTCATCTGGAAGTAAAACTGCTCATCAGTAAGGTGTCCCACATATTAAAACTAGCTGTAATTCCTGAACAGTTAATGCAATTCTTTTGTCAAGCCCCTTGAACTAAAGCTGGAAGTGTGCAATTCAATCACACCGTAACTGTTTGATTTAAAGTCCACTGTGGTGGTGTACAGAAACAAAAATATGTTTTAAAGAATGTGCCGTTGTACAAAAAATTAAGAGCCTAACTTCACATGTAAATGGATTCTATTATCCACATGACCAGTTATGATGTTTCCATAATGCAACGACTAAATTCTCTATTGTGGGTACATCGAAAGAGATTAATAAAGTACTCTGATTCTGATTCTGATTCACCAGAGAGGCTCCTGCTATTTTTTTGTGTCTCTGTTACATTGTTTTAATGGTAGCAGCATTTAGATACCCGGATAAGAAGGTGACATGTAACCGTATGTGTAACCGTAGAAAGAGCAGAGAAACTATATTGGGTTATTATGTCCAACAATAATGGGGTGTAATAATCCCTCAGTTATGCAGTGAACAGTTCTGCTGGAGGTCTCTTCCTGCTAAAAGAGAGTTCTTCATCCCCGCTGTCACCAAGTGCATCATTAGGAACAACTGCAATCCCGCAGTTTAGAATGTGATGCTGTGCAACACACCACTACCTACTACAAACTTAGTGTTAAACAGAAAGGAAATTAATCACCTTCCTTGCAATGTGCTTGCTGAGCTAAGCAGGCCCTTCAGTCACTAATAAAGTAGTCAAACCTTTCAGTGCATGAATCTGTGCTCTTTAGAATACCTTTATCATCCTTTATTCAAGCGTACCTGGACAATATGATTCTGCATTCAGACTCAGTAAGCACAACATGTGGAGCTTGCATGTTCTCCCCGGGCTTGCCTGGGTTCTCTCCAGGTGCTCCGGCTTCCTCCCACAGTCCAAAGACATGCGAAGGGTTAGGTTAACTGGCGATTCAAAATTGGCCATAAGTGTGAATGTGAGCATCAGTAGCTGTTTGTCTCTCTGTGTTGTGTATATATATACACACACAGATTCATAGTCGGGGTTGTCGTGTTTTTATTTGTTGTCATTTCTCCTGTAGTCGCACAGATTGAAATGTCTAAACTGTCACAAACTTAACAAGAGGAATAAGACAGCAGAGGCAACTTATGCAGCATAATTATTGTTTACTTCTTTTTTATTTGAAAAAATAATTTTCCATCAGTCTGTATTCCCCTAATGATGGCTCTCCACCTGATCTAAAAATAATACGGCATTCGCTCCTTTATGATTGCAGCATCTGGAAGACTGCCACTGCTTTCTTTCTGTCCCTCCCTCCGTCTCCTGCCTTTTTAAGTCTTCTTTTTGTCTGTCTTTAGCATTTTCCCGTCTGTGTGTTTATGTCTGTGTAAATGTAAATTTATAATTAATTGCTTCTTCCTTAGATTTTGTTTATTTTACTTAATTTAAATATTTTCAATAATTGTTTTGTGTAATTACATTTGCTTTATTTTAACCACAAATAATTTATCACAACTTCTGTATATAATGTATTTTTTTAATTTAATGAATTTTCATTCATAATCTGTTTTATGAATTAATCCAATTTTTCTTTATGTCATTTTAAAATTTTAATTTTTTAATTTTAATTTAGTTTTTTCCCTCTTACTCTTCTTCCTCGCTCTCATCATCATCCCCTTCTATCCCTTCTTTTCCCCTCACTTACTTCTCTTCCTTTCTTCCCCTCTGTGTGTTTGAGACGAGGAGGTCAGCCATTTGCATGGGGTCAAAGAGGGGCATTCTGGGAGATGGAGGAGGGAGAAGATGAGGTGGCGATGATGATGAGGTGCGGGAGGGGCAAGCAGGAGGAAGGTCACAGTTAATTGAGCCACCCCAGTGAACCCTTAAACACACACACACACATTTTTCTATTTATAATTGATAGTGCTGACTCCAGAGCTGCCGTGATGTTCTGATAATAAAATATCAGTAATAATTCTAATAGGTGGCACGTGTGTGTGTGTGTGTGTGTGTGTGTGTGTCCTGCTTGTAGATGGGGGGATGGGCAGAGGGTGGAAGAGGATAGAAGATAGAAGGGGGTGGAACGATGAAGTGCTGAAAACTGAGAGAGTGAAAGAAAAGGTAGAAAATGATGAAACGTGAACAAAAGGAAGACAAGTAAGAAGCGACAGAGGGGGTTAAAGGGAAGGAGGAGAAAGAGGTGAAGAAGTGATGAGGCGCTGAGCCCTAATCATTATTTCATTTTGCTTTTTAACAATGTCAAAGATTGACTGATTGTGGAGGAGGAGTGATGGGAGGAATGTAGAATGAAGAAACAGAAGAAAAGGAAGAGAGAAGACATTTTGGATAACTTCAGTATGCAGTACTGTGCAAAAGTCTAACATCGTCATAGTTTGCTTTTAAGTGGTCTTCAGCAGCAGTTCGCCAGGATTTCTGAAGGTCTTTCGAAGTTTGTCTTTGGACATTGGCTGCTTTTTCACTCATTTCCAGTCCCGTACTCGTGCCTGACATTTGAAGAGGACTTTTTTTAATAGCTGGGCAATTTAAGTCTGACTTACGAATCATTAAAGTATAATAAAAGGCACTGAACACAAGGGATGAACCAGTGTAGTGTCAACACCTTACCCAACAGACACCTTAGCAAAGAACTCATTTTAATTTGTATCTTTAGGCACTTTGTCACAAAAACACATCATTTGTTCCCATTTCTTTACCTAAAGCATCAGAAAATGTCAAAGATGACACAGTTTGAACGGCACAAATACTGTAGTATTTTTGCACCACCGAGGTGATTCCCAAAGAGCTTATTGTGCAGTGTGGACGAGTGAAAGACAGAGTGGAAGACAGACGTAGCAGGCCTAAAAAACTATTTACTGCAAATGAACAGTATCTGATAGTCATGTCCTTAATAAATATGAAAAATATCCAGCAAAAACTGGACACAGGGCCTGAGGGATACATCTGGACCTTCATCCAACTATGGTTCCCTGAAGCCTCATCAGGAATGTTCTAAGTCGAAGGGCGGCTGTCAAGAAGCCAGAGAGAGAAGGCTGAGGTATGCTAAATTACTCAAAAAACTGGACTGAAAATCAGTGGTAACACATCTAAAGGCGTGATGGTTCAGTTTTGGTTTAAATTATCATTATTATGTACAGAGGAGGTCAGGAGAGAAGTACACTGAGTGTTTTCAGCCATCTGTAAAACATGGTGGAGGCTCTGCCATGGTTTGGGGCTGCATTTCAGCCAGTTCTGTTGGGAATCTTCTTAAAATTGCTGGAATTACGGATGTTGAGAAGTTCAGTCAGATTTGGAGCTGCTTTGTGATACCATGTGGAAAGGTTCTGATTGGCGACACCTTTCATTTTTCAGCATGACAATGATCCCAAAGCAGCGAAAGCCTGCCTGGATGTAAAACGCACAGTGGAACACTAGCAGTCATGGACTGGCCTCCAGAGCCCAGAACTCAACATTACTGAAGCAGTGTAATGTTAAAACAGAACAAAAGGTGGCCAACATCCAAAGAAGAACTTTGGAAAGTCCTTCAAGAAGCCTGGAGAGCTATTCCTGAAGACGACTTAAAGAAATGACAAAAAAGCTGTCGAAGGGAGTTGGTCATAGCAAATATTTACTTTCAAGCTATTTAGAATTGCACAAACCCTGTTTTTGCCTTATGTGCTGTATTTCCATTTATGTTTGCTCATGTGTCAATAAACGATTGCACCTGGTTCCCTTCTTCCCAGCAATATATAAAGAAATGAAGGTTGGCTTGAGACTTTTGCACAGTGCTGTACGATGGAGAGAGTTGAAGGGCAGTGCGTGAGGGTTGGGGGGGGAAAGGTTTACAGACTCTTAAAGAAAAATGCAAAGAGCAGAATGAAAATGAAAAGGCACAGTTTTGCTGTGGAAGAATGGAGGGATGAATGAAAAGAGTGGAAGATGTGGCTTTTAATATATGAATGGGGGGAAACTGAACCTAATAGAGACGCGGAGGAATGAAGACCTGGGAGGAGAGGAAATGTGATGGAAGGATGGATTAAAAGTAACAAGAGATTAGACAAAACAACAGATGAAGATAAGTGGAAGAGGACAGCAGGAGAAGGAGAGATGAAGGAAGGAGTATGGATGGAAAGGAGAGGAAGAGGAGGAGAGATGGATGGAGATAACTGAGGAGGGGAGGAGAGATAAAGGTTGAGGAACTTGTGAAAAAAGTACAAAAACTAAACCAAATAAAAGAAAAACACACTTTTTGGTTTTCATCTGCACAAAAGAAGCTTTGTGTGTGTGTGTGTGTGTGTGTGTGTGTGTGTGTGTGTGTGTGTGTGTGTGTGTGTGTGTCCCTGTCGTCTGGTGTGAAAGGAGGCGTATTAGCATGCTGACAGGAAGCTGCAGGAGGTTATCTGGACCTCAGAGAGCTTCCTCCACCTTTTGTTCTGAACGATCGCCACGGTGACACACCAGGGGGATGATGGGACGTGGCGTGGCCGGCGGGGGCAGACTCGCGGGGAAACGCACAATAGATACAAGCGGAATAAAACAGATGAGTTCCTGTTGAATTGTGCTAGAGTGTTTGCTCGCAGAGCTTTTCAAAAATGGCTTTTTAAAAAGAAATTACTGCATTTCCTTACTTCTGCATTTAAATGATGGATGGAGTGAGAAAGAAGAGGTGGTGCTTGTGGTTTAACCCTCAAGTGCCTGCCTGCACTGTATGGACAGAAGTATCGGGCCACCTCTATGACATGGATCAGGTGACCCTGCCTAGGCTCAGTCAGCTGAAGGACTTCCCATCATGCACTGAGCACTTCTGTTGTGTCTCCCTTAGTTTGTGTGTTGTTCACTGGTTCTCTTCTCTCTCCCCTCACCCTTAACCGGTCGAGGCAGATGGCTAACCCCTCCCGGAGCCTGGTTCTGTCGGAGGTCCCTTCCTGTTAAAAGGGAGTTCTTCCTTCCTACAGTCGCCAAGTGCTTGTTCGTAGAGGATGGTCTGATTGTTGGGTTTTCTCTCTAATACTGAGGGGTCTTTACCTTGCAATAAAAAGCACCTTGAGGTGATTGTTCTTGTGAATTGGGGCTATGCAAATAAAACTGAATTTAATGGTCGTCAATCTCGTAGTTGACTCTCATCTCAAGTGCTATACTTACTTTCTTATTTATAGTACAGACAAAACTCAAAGACTTTGGCCATATCATCCATCAGAGTTCGCTGCATAGAGCATTACTGGAAGAATAATTGAATGCCAAAAGAGGAAGACCAAGAACATCATGGTTCACAAAAATCTCTCTCTCTATCATAAAGTATACTGTTAAAAATAAAGGTTTTTCTAAAGGTTTTTTAAAGGCTTATAAACTGACCCTATAGAAAAACCATCTGAGGGTTTTCCAGAAAACCTTTCTTGTTGCCAAAAAACTTTCTGCTATTGCCCAAAAACCTTACTTAAAGGTTTTCTGTGGCATGAAAAACCTTTCATATCGCTTAAAACCCTTTAAAGACCTTTCTGAATTGGCCAACAGACCTTTGCTTAAAGGTTTTCTGTAACACTGAAAACCTCTCCTCAGATGCCATTACCCATACATTGGACACTCCCACCAATCAACAGATATTGTGAACAGCAAAGTCCAGAATAGATGAAATGTTGATTGTGTTTATTAGGAAAAAAGCAGAACTTTGTATTTGTGACGTTACTGTTCCAACATGTAAATATAAGAATTGGTGATCATAGGTATACATGTATATTCTTCTTACATTTCATCAAAATTCCTGGAAATAAAATTGGAAAAAAATCCATCTATTCCCAGCAAACTGACCAAAACTTCCATCAAGTTTTGGTCCGCTATCAGAGGCCCGGGAGCTTGAAGGTTCTGTGCAGTATCTTGGCTGTTCCTAGGACTCCGCTCTTCTGGACTGAGATCTCGAATGTTGTCGGGGGTCACTGCCATCTCTTGTCCATTTGTGCCCTGTCCTCGTTCCAGTAGCCAACTTTTCTCCAGATTGCCCAGGTTCCCCAACAACTGGTGCAGACATTGTTAATCTGATGATGATGATGATGATGATGGGTATGTCAGTTCTCTACGTCTTTTTAAAGAAAATCAACTTCCCACATCTGGAGAGAAAACAAAACCTTAAAACGCCTGTTCCAGAATAAAGCTGTTAAAGCTCTTTTCCTCTTAGGTTTTACCTCTAACGCACACGTGCAAAGATTCACAGTACTGCGATTGCAAATGCATCAGTGCAACAACACAGCTGTCTCATATTTTTGTCAGCTCTTTGACAGGAAGGGGTAGGACCGTCTTTACAGAATTTTGTCTTTACAGAAGTTTTCCAGAGATTTTCACTTCACTCTCATGTTTCAGCATTCTAATGTTCCTGACACATACCAGCAAGCCTGCGGTGTAGATGACAAATGTACTGGGCCACTTAATCACTGAATGTCCCACAGGCATTTAAAACCAAAAAGTCTGCCTTTACAGACATTTGTGAATGAATGGGTCGTTCTAAAGAGCTCACTGAATTCCAGGTACTGTAATAGAATGCCACCATTGCAACAACTCAATTTGTGAATTTTGTTCCCACCTAGATGTTTCACGATCAACTGTAAGTGGTATTATTGCAAAGTGGAAGCATTTGAGAACCACAGCAAGTCAGTCACAAAGTGGCTGACCATGTACAATTAAAGAGCGCTCACTTAACTGCAGAGCTCTGAACCCCCTCTGTCATCAACTTCACCACAAAAACTGGGTGTCAGAGCAGCTCCGTGCAAGCATTACATCACCAAGCACAATGCCAAGCATCAGATGGAGCGGTGTAAAGCACACAGCCACTGGACTCTGAAGCAGTGGAAATGTGTTCTGTGGAATGACAAATCACAGTTCTCTATCTGGCAGTCTGATGGACAAGTCTGGGTTTGGCCAGGGGAGAATTACCTGCCTGACTGCATTGTACCAGTTGTAAACTTTGGTCACAGTGATAATGTTATGGGGTTGTTTTTCTGGGGTTGGCCTGAGCCTTTAGTTAGTTAACACTTCAGCTTACAAAAGCATCTTGGAAATTCCATGCTTTCAACTTTGTGGGAACAGTTTGTGAAAGGCCCCTTTCTGTTCCAGCATGACTCTACCACAGTGCACGAGCGAGCTTTATAAAGGCACGAGTGGATGAGTTTGGTGTGGAAGAGCTTGACTGGTCCGCACAGAGCCCTGACCTCAACCCCATCAAACACATTTAGGATGAACTAGAACAGGGATTGTGAGGCAGACCCTCTCATTCAACACCAGTGTCTGACCTCACAAACTTTCTAATGAATGGGAAGAAATTCCCACAGAGACACTCCAAAATCTTGTAGAAAGCCTTCCTGGAAGTGTGCAAGCTCTTATAGCTGCAAAAAGGGGGGCTGATTCCTGTGGATTTAGGCACAAAAGCTCTTATAGGTGGCCCAGTACTTTTGTGCATAATCTTTTAGGTAGTGAAGTAGGATTTTTTTTAGAATTCCCAGCGAATTATAAAGCATACATGAACAGATTCCACTATGTACTTTTCAGTAGGACACAGCACAAGTCATTTATCTGAAACCCGTCTGCCCCTTGCAGCCATGGATAGCTGTGTTTGAATGTGTGTGCACTCCCTTACTCCTGTATATGCAGCTATTATGTGCACGTGTATCCCTGCTTTTTGTGTTCATCCGTGTGTGTGCAGTGTGTGTGTGCGTGTGCGTGCACACGGTGTCTAGACACAGGGCTTTATAGATGGCTGCCATTGAAATGGATGAAGCTGCACAGAGAGCTGCAGTGTGGGGTCAGAGGTGAGGCTCCGCCCGCACGGCGAGGATTTAAAGTCAGAGGAGACGCTTTCATACATTACAGACAGACAGACTTTCATACATTACAAACAGACAGACAGACAGCAGGAGCTGAAGCAGGGACTCTGACCTGCTGAAGGACGCACTCTCCACACACTCACCTACACACTCTCCCTGCTGGTTATTTAGCCACACACACACTCACACACTCCTCCCATTCGTCTTTTCATGCATTAGAGGCGTGAGTGACGGTGGAAGGTGAGTCGGGGTTTTGACCTGCTCGGCGCTCGCTCTGTCCGACCTTACAGCATTTAAAACACTCCGACACGTCGGGATTCAGACGGACGGCTTGCCTCAACCGCCTCGCGTCACGTTCCCCTCATGCATTTAAGAGGGACTGAAGGTGACACAGGTACGCTGACCTCCACCAGCGCTGCTGCTGAAACCATTCACATCAACAGTTTGAAGTCTTCATTTCATGAACAGAGAAAAGAAATATTTCAAACGCTTTGGCCTTTGTTGAGAGACTATTTCTATTTGTTGATTATTTCATACATTTGGAAGCCAAGACACTGATTTAGACCTTCCCAAGGACATGATCAGGTGAAGCTGCTTTTACTTTTATCCTCCAAACTGCTGGAACAATCTACTGAATTAAATTAGGTTTACTCCAACATTAGCAGTGGTCAAAAGCCTCACTTATAACATTCTTTTTCAGCCAAATTTCAGTAATCTGGTTGCTGGTCTCGGCATCATTTTACCTTATTTCTGCTTCTTTTATCGACTTTGTTTTCTAGGTTTTATTAACTTTACTGGTGTGCTATTTATCTTAATTCTCATTTCATTTTGTTTCTATCCCATTTATTGATTTAAAACTTAAAATCTTATTGAATTTAGATTTCTTCTAAGGGCATGAATTATTGGTTTTGGGATTTTTTTGGCATTCCTATTTTGGCCTTTTCGTTTGTTTTTACCGGTGATTGCTGTTGTTAATTTTGTTATTAAGCTGCACGCTTGGATCTGTCTGTTAACTTAGTGCTACATTATCTACATACTCTCACCACCCACTTCATTAGATAGACCTTGCTGCTACTGGACTGGACCCCCTCTTGCCTTCGGAAATTCTTCATGACATAGATTCAACAAATTGCTGGAAACATTCCTCAGAGGTGTTGGTCCACATTGACATGATAGCATCACACAGTTGCTGCAGGTTAGTCAGCTGGACTTCCATGGTGTGAAGCTCCTTTTCCATCCCAAAGGTGTCCTATTACAGCGTTTAAGAAACCAGTGTGAGATGATCTGAGCTTTATGACAAGGTGTGTTATCCTGCTGGAGGCATCTATCAGAAGATGGGTACATTAATGGACATGGTCAGCGACAATAATCAAGTAGGTTGTGGCATTTAAATGATGTTAGTACTAAGGGGCCCAAAGCGTGCCAAGAAAATACCCCCCCACACCCTTAAACCAAGAGCAGCAGCCTGAACTGCTGATGCAAGGTAAGATGGCTCCATGCTTTCATGTTGTTTAAGCCAAATTCTGGCCGTACCATCTGAGATCGAGACTCAGCAGACATTTGTCCAGTGTTCAGTTGTCCAATTTTGGGGATTCTGTGTGAATTGCGGCCTCAGTTTTCTGTTCTTAGCTGAAGAGAGAGGCACCTTCTATGGTCTTCTGTTGCCGTATGCCATCTTCTTCAAGGTTCAGTGTGCCTTCAGAGCAATGACTGCATCAAAGACAGACGGCGTGGCCCCACTTCCTCACATCGTATAAAAGTGAAGCCAAAATGTCTCATTTCTTGGAGCCGCTGTCTTTCAGTTTTGGAGTCTGCGCAATAGTGATTTGGGGCGGAGTCGCCGCATCTAACTTCCACTCAAAAAACAACAGACAACTATATTTGTCCCCAGATAGGGAAATTCAGTTCACCAACACGCTTACTGATAGACGCGCACACTTTATACATGCAGCATGCAGTGAGGGAGGTCGGTGAATAAGGCTGCCAGTTACAGGCGTCAATGAGCAATGTGCCTTGCTCAAGGGCACACTGCTCTGACATCGAGACTCAATGCTCAGGGGGTGAGCTGACATCTCTCTGGTGTCGGGTCCACCTCCATGGGTCCAGGGTGAGGTCTTGAGCCAGCTGGTCTCGAATGGCCACCAGGTCTTGAGCCGGTGGCCTTCAGCAACCCCCCGGCTGCCAAGCGAGCTCTCCGACTCACTGAGCCCTTGCCGCCCCCCTCACTCACACGCCCTATTGGACGTTACATAGAAAACGCCACCCAAGCAGTCATATGTCAGGTTGTCAGTCAGAGCTGCCAATCACCAGGTTACCACGCCCCAATTTACAGCATTAAAATACTAATTTAAAACAAACTTATTACAAAGGAGACCCTTTGAAGCCAAGTCAGCCTGGTAAGAACTACTTAAAATGTCTGAAACCATTTAAGGAGACGTAATTTATTTTAATTTGACCTCCTCCCATCTGCTAACATGGAGAGGGCAGGACTTAGAACCTGTACTGCAGCCAGTCAGCAGGGGGCGACAGATATGTTTTGGCTTCTAATGAGTGGCAATTTGAGTCCATTCGCCTCTGACCTCTGGCATCAACAAAGCATTTCTGCCCAGAGAACTGCCGCTCACTGGACATTTTCACAAACCCCAGAGATGGTTGTGCAGGAAAATCTAAGCAGATCAGCAGTTTCTGAAATACTCGGACCAACAACCATGCCACATTCAACGTCACTTAAATCACCCTTTTCTGCCATTCTGATGCTCAGTTTGAACTTCTGCAGGTTGTCTTGACCATGATAAAATAGCTGGTGTGTGTATCTTGTGCTTTTTGCCAAGCCGTGGGCTTCCACCCGTAATGAAATGTAAAGTGTTTTTTTCAGGCCGCATCGTAGTGTGGTGGTTTACACATTCGCCTTACAAGCAAAAGGTCCCTGGTTTGATTCCAGGTGGGGACACAAGTCCCTCTCACTATGGAGGGTTCAGCGTAAAAACTCTGCCAGAATACCAATGCAGATAAAACCACTGTAGTGACCCCTTAAGGAGGAATGCAAGGGAGCAGATGAAGGTTCATCATCATTATCATTGTTGGTGCTCTAGTGAGAAGTTGAAGGGCAGGAGAACAGTGTTGGTTGGACTCAGCTAGATTGATTAATACTTATTTTTAATGGCACCCTTTGTGATGAACTAGAATGGAGATGATGAACTGTAGACATGCATTTATATAAAAAAAACAGGTTAAAATAGCAACACATTTCCTTGGAGCCCCCCCTCCTTCCCTTCATCCCTTCTTTTTTTAGCTGTATCTCCTCGTCTTTTCTCTCGTCGTGTTTCCCCTCCTCCCTCTATTCCTCCTCCCATCTTTTCCATCACCTCCTCAGGTTCAGATTTACAGCTGGCCGTTACTTTGATGCCATGAAAGCCATAAAGAGATCAGCGTCGCCGCCGGAGACCAAAATTGATGCTTGTTTTATTGAAGTGAGAAGCGAGAATTGTGTGTGTACATAAGTGCATGGTAGAGTGCTTTAGGTGTGTGTGTGTGTGTGTGCGTGACTTTATCTCAGCGTGGCTCAGAGGTGACGTGTGCTTAATGGCACGTCTGCTAACACACACTGTTGTGCTTCTATATCTCTGAGGACTGTGCCTACCTTAACTTCATCAGCACCTTTTTCGAAGTGGATTGCATGACATTGTTTGCATCTATTCATAATCATGATGGCTTTTTGTCATTCAGGCGTAGATGTCTGACAAGAAAAAAATTACAGGAAACGGTCATAATACCCCAAACCCACGTATGAGAGAGTGATCGACGCAAATTTGGATCTCAGTGAATCCCAAATGTGTCGTGAGTACATCGTGACTGAATTCGTTGAGTGTTGGATTGGATTGGATTGGATTGGATTGGATTGGATTGGATTACTTTATTGTCATTTCAACTACATATAAATACACAGTGAAATGAAATAGCGTTCCCCCAGGACCTGGCGCCCCATACAAGGGTTAATCCGGGCCGGCCAGGGCCCGCCTCTGGCCCAGCACAACACTCCGCCCACCACGTCCTCTTCCCCCGGCCACTGGCATCAGGCGACGCCGAGGACTGAAGGCCCGGTCCACACAGCAAGCCGAGATCGGAGCCCCCGGAAACCGCCCAGTCGCGGCATCAGCCCTGCGATGATAATCCCCCCTGAACCCAAAAACCTTGGTTTCCCGTAAGGTCGGGAAACCAAAGTTGCTTGGCACCACCTTGGTTCCTGTCGCGCCGCCATCTTGGCCCCAACCATATGTGGGATGGTTTTTAATTGCAGTTTGATCCACAAAACCCTCCATCAATCAAATGCTGGTGTCAACCATAGTTTCCTCCTGATGGTCAAATTCCCTGGTCATTTTTAAAAAACAAAAAAGACTTTTTGTGTCCAGGAGACGAGTCCCCACAATTTAACTGTGAAAACAGACCACCATTATGTCCCCACAACAGTAGTAATAGATGTGCTCACACACACACACACACACACACACACACACACACACACACACACAATGCAGCCTG
>VUQH01081261.1:0-24866 GCA_015106775.1 Etroplus canarensis | reverse complement strand
GTATGTGCTGCTTTCAAAGGAAAGTGGTATAAATGGGCTTCAAGTTGTGAATGCCAGTAGTACGCTATCATTCGTTAGTATTACATTCTATATATGTTAGCAATACATTATGTATACGTCCATTTAACATCATTGTTCTGCATATGCCAGCATTTTAGAGAAATTTGGATGCGTCGGCATAAGCTTGTTAAATCGTCATGGTGTGACAGGGCCCTAAGTGAAAACTGGGCTGTGTGTAGTTCGATTTGGTCCAAATTTAGCCAGAGGTGGACAACATATTTGGACCACTCAGAGACTCAATTCAACCCTGAAAATATGATTACAGCCCACCCAGCAAAATGTTGTGTATCCCAGCGTGAACTGGGATAGGCTCCAGCCCAACACCAACCCCAGCTGGGAAAGCTGTTAATGAAACGGATGGATGGTTTGTCATGAATTCCTGGCTTCTGGTTGAAATTAGGTTAATTTCAAATATTCAGATAAATCTCAGTGTTGTTTAGCCATCTGGAAAAATCATCTATTCAGTGCCTTTTAAATTAGTGTTTGCTGGGTGAGAAAACTCCTTTCTCCGTGTTCCCTGTGTCCTCTTGTCCTAACTGACCCTTTTGCTTCGGTTTTGCTTCATCTTTCCCCCACAGGTTCCAGTGTCCTCAGTTGCCCGAACACTCCAAGTTAGTTGTCATTCCTCTCGTGTTTTACTAATGTCCCTTTTCATCCCTGACCTGTCCCCTTTTCTGTTTTACTGTACGTAGCAGCCTGTAGAAATAGAGCCCTCCCATTTATCACCATCACCTTCTTTTCTCATGGTCTGCCATTTAACTCCAAATGGGTTTTATCAAAGCTAAGTGAACACAATCTGTCCAATCTAATAAGTCCATTAGTAAGTCCAAAATATGTTAGAGCAAATATCAATGCAAAATGTTGTATTTTCACACCCCATCCACCTCCCCACTCACCTACTGCTTTATGGGATTTATTTAACCAATTAGCATGCTAGTTGATGCTCATCTTCAGTGTGGTTACAGCATGCTGTTGAAGAGCTGCACAGCCAGGCATCATCCCTCTGCTCAGCACACAGCACTCTCACTGTCACCCCATATCACTGCGACCAGTTAACACTGAGCCTTCAACATGCATCTGCACTCTGTGTGTGTTTCTGTGTGTGTCTGTGATGGACTGCACTCACCGCTCTTTCCGTCTCTGTAGGGATGAGGGAGCATCCTCCCATTGCCATTTGTGACCTGGCCGACCACATCGAGAGACTCAAGGCCAATGACGGTCTGCACTTCTCTCAAGAGTATGAGGTAAACTTTACCACTCTTATAAAAGGCTTTCAAGTAAAGCAATGCACATTTCAGCCACTTTCAGTCATTTCAGATATAAAGGTTAGTTTTACAAAGGAAAAAAGCAGCTGTGGATTAAAATGAAGAAATTACTCACTTCAAACTTGCCAGGTGCATTGCTGGGGACCTCAGTAGGTGCAATGTTGAGTTTAAGATTGTTAATGAGCAGTTCTGGTATTTTATTACTCTAAAATCACTGCTGCCTGCTCCACTCTGTGTGTAGGGAAAGGGCCATACTTATCTTAACCTGAACCAAAACCTAATTCTCATTTTTACAGGTGTAAAGAAGAGACCTGGCTAAAAAGTTCTAACATTTACAAAATGTAATCCCTCCGATGATCTAAAACACAAGGTGGTTCTCACAAATATAGCTGGAGAAGCTTTTTATTCATGTATTAATTTTAATCTTGGTTTCCTGAAGTCACTTGCTGATGTAGTTTTCATGGCCAGTTCTCAAGAAACCCACAGCAAAACAATAACCTGCGTATGCTCGCTCTGCACTAGTTTGTCTTATTAATTCATCATATTGTGTAAGCCACTTTTGAAACGGTGGTTTCTTCTGTGTTAACGTACCCCACTTTTAGGTCTATAACAACTACTTCAGCGTCTCTTTTACTTCTTTTCTCTCGTGCGCCTGAGTATACTCAGCCGCTCGTGTGATTAAAGTGTGCACCTTAATGAAAGCCCCTCAACATATCTCGTGCACATGTGTTTCCTTTTGCTTTTTGCTCTGTTTTGTCATGACTGACACCTCATTCTAACATGCTGCTCTGCATAGCACAATGCAGAAGTTGCACAGTGACAGCTTGGTGTGAGGATGCTGTTTACAGGCCTAAAATAAGTCAGTGCCTATTTTTAGGAAGGCTAATTACATTTCCTTAGACAAGTCAATAACAGAGATCAGCTGTTTTAAAACTGAGCTCATATCAGCCCAAAACAAATGTATCGGTGGTTCTCAAGGAAATCTTACTGAGTTGAAAGACTCCTTTTTCTTTATCTTCGGTAAATTTTTGAAACTACCCTTTTCTTCACTCTGGTATATGCTCATTGGCCACTTCATTAGGTACACCTTGCTAGTACTGACTTGGACCCCCTTTTGCCTTCAGAACTGCCATAATTCTTTGTGGCAGAGATTCAACAAGGTGCCGGAAACATTCTTCAGAGATTTAGGTCCATATTGACATTATAGCGTCACACAATTTGCAGATTTGTTGGCTGCACATCTGTGATTCGAATCCTCCGTTCCACCACATCCCAAAAGGGTTCCATTGCATTGAGATCTGGTGTCTGTGGAGCTTTATAACATAGTGTGTTATCCTGCTAGAAGCACCCATCAGAGCTAGGATACTCTGTGGTTATAAAGGGATGGACATAGTCAACAGTGTTGCTCAGGCAGTCTGTGGCATTTAAATACTGCTCTTCCAAGAGGCCCAAAATGTTCTAAGAAAGTATGCCCCATACCATTACACCACCAGCAGTCTAAAGTGCTGTTACAAGGCAGGGTAGATCCATGCTTTTATGTTGTTTATACACAATGCTGAACTTACCAGCCAAATATTGGAGTAGAAATTGAGACTTAGACTGGGCAGTGTTTTTCCAATCTTGTGTTGTCCAATTTTAGTGAACCTGTGCAAATTGGCACCTGATGTGGTCTTCTTGTGTTGTAGCCCTTCTGCTCAAGGTTTTGACACGTTGCCTTCCTATCAGATTGAAGCAGTCTGGCTTTCCTCCCCTTACCTCTGGCATCAGCAAAGCATTTTTGCCTGGAAGACTTCCACTCACTAGATATTTTCTCTTTGTCACAATTCTCTGTAAAAGCCTAGAGATGGTTGTGCAGAAAAATCCCAGCAGATCAGCAGCTTCTGAAATACTCAGACCAGCCTGTCTGGCACCAACAACCATACTATGTTCAAAGTCACTTAAACTACTTCTCCATTCTCCGTTTGGTTTGAACTTCATCAGGCTGTCTTGACCATGTACAAATGCACTGTGTTGTTACTATTTAACTGGCTGATTAAATGGTTATGTTAATGAGCAGTTGAACAGGTATACCTAATAAGGTGGCTATTAATTTTTTATACACTACATTGATAAACATGTTGGGCCACACCTCTTAATCAATTAATTTGGATGATTCATTCAGCCCCGTTGCCACAGGTGTATAAAATCGAGCACCTAGCCATGCAGTCTGCCTTTACAAACATTTGAATGGTTCATTCTAAAGAGCTTGTTCAATCTGAGCATGGTACTGTTTAGATGACACCGCTCCAACAAGTCAGTTGATGAAATGTCTTCCCTCCCAGGTATTTCACAATTTACTGTAAACAGTGTTATTGCAAAGCGGAAGCAGCTCAGCTAAAAGTAGCAGATCACGCAAAGTTACAGAGTGGGGTCACTCAACTCTCCTTTGGCATTAACATCAGCACAAAAACTGTGTGCCAGGAAATTCATGGCATGGTTTTCCATGGCCAAGCAGCTGCATGCAAGAATAGTCTGGTTACCTGCTGACTGCATTGTACCAACTGTAAGGTTTAGTGGAGGAGGGATAATACTGTGGGGCTGTTTTTCTGGGGTTGGCCTCAACCTCTTAGTCAAACTGAAAAGAATTCCTAATTCTTCAGCTTACCAAGACATTTTGGACAATTCTATGCTTCCAAGTTTGTGGGAAAAATTTGAGGAAGGCCCTTTACTTTTTTTTTTTTAGTATGCCTATACCCCAATGCACAAAGCAAGGGTCCAGAAAGGCAAGATTGGATGTGTTTTGAGTGGAAGAATTTCACTGGCCCACACACACTCCTGACCTCAACCCCATCAAACACCTTTGAGATGAACAAGAACAGAGATTGTGAGACAGGTCCTCTTGTCCAATATGAGTGTCTGACCTCATCAATGCTCTTCTGGATGAATAAGCAAAATTCCCACAGACACACTCCAACATCTTGCAGAAAGCCTTCCCAGAAGAGTGGAAGCTGTTGTAGCTGCACGGGGGGAACCAAATTCATATTATTGCCTATGGATTTAGAATGGGAGGTCATAATTTTTTTAGGTGTAATATGTAGGCGGCCCAATACCTTTGGCCATATAGTGTATTTGCCCATGCACATCTGGAAAAACAGCATTTTGTTTTCTCACTAAAATATGTTACAAATGACATTTTCCCCTTAAATGTTTCTGCTTATGCATAGAGCTGGCCTACCACTGCAGAGTTAAAGTTCAGATTAGCAAAAAAAAAAGTATGCTGCTAAGTATGCATGAATTCTCTGCTTCCTTTCCAAGAATAATATTCCACTGCTTTTACCTACTGTAAGAGCCAGTGAGGGATTACAGCTTGTTGATGTCCTACAAAGGAAGGTAATTTGCATTTAAAGTGGTGAATTTCCAAGTGGATAAACCAGGACAGATGGGTGCACTGTTTATGCACAGCAGAAGGAAGGGGGCATATAAATTATGAAATAGCAACTGAATCAACTTTTCCACCTTTCCCATTTTTTTTCTTCTGTCTATGATGCAATGGAGAGATCTTTTTGGAGAAAAGTTGTCGTGTTTGCACAATAAGATAATTCATTTCAGATAAAACCGTCTTGTTTAAATTACATGCTTAAATGTCAATATTCAGATGGAGCAAAGGAAATGTGTGGAAGTGGGATTAAAATGCTATTTTTGCAAATAAGAATTAAATTTGATATCTGATCATGATAATGTAATCTGCTGAAACACAGAATTATTATTTCAGGGGCACCAGTATGTCATGGTTTCACAGAAGGACTCAGGTTGACACAGTACTACTGACACAGTAGTTCTCCTCTGCACAGTGTTTAGGGTATTTGGCAGGTACAGTCCAGGTAGTCCTGTGAAACATAAGCACATCCCAAGATTTAATAGCAGCAATAACTTGAAGTAATCATAATCATAATCATAATATTTTATTTATCCTGGGGGGGAGTAATTAGATTACACATGTTCAGTTAAGTATAATTAAATATACATGAAAGACAGAAAATATGAAGATAAAAATATATAAGCTGTATATGTAAGAAAGTACAATAAGCAACACAAATATTCCAAAGTTAAACCATACTATATGCAATATTTACAAGATATGGCAAAAGAAAATAGTCCAGGTGCCGTAGGGAGGAGTTGTAAAGTTTGATGTCCACAGGTAGGAATGATTTCCTGTGACTCAAATTGCGGTTCACAGTTCCAAAAATGCAAAATCTTTAATTAGAGCAAAAAGTCAGTATATACAGTTCAGGGTGAAACTGTGCTCAGGTGCTGTGCAGGTGTCGGCCTTCTCTCTCTCTCTCTCTGATAATATCCGTTTTAAGTACATGGGGTCCCATGTTCACAGGGGGAGAGGGAAGACCAAAAGGGATCCAACTGGGTCCATATTGGTCCACAGCTGGGCCGAACGGAGAGAGCAGAGGCAGGAGGTCAGGAGGATGCTGGTACAACTGGAGGGTGCAACAAGGTTAGTCAAAGGGGCTCAGTCTCAAAGAGAAACTTACTACGTGATGCTAGTTGAAGCCCCAGGTTTGCTTCAGTAACACCAAGCTGGATCAACACAACAGGAAACAGGTGTGCCAGCGGCAGCTAGGGGTAGGACACACCTTTTACTGTAATAAAGCACAATTAGCTGCACCAGGCGGACTGGAGACCATGACAGTCTGTAACTTGAACAGCATCTTCCTTTCTGACACCACCATCAGAGGTGTCAAGCTCTACACCCATAACGTTACTGCCCTTGTAGATCAGTTTGTTGAGTCTGTTAGCATCCACTACCCTCAGTTTGCTGCCCCAGCACACTACAGAATGGCAGGATGGCACTGGCTAATACAGACTCATAAAACATCCTGAGCATCATCCAGCAGATGTAGAAGGACCTCAGCCATCTCAGAAAATGTAGATGGCTCTTGGCTTCCACACAGACCTCATAGATGGAAACAGGGGTCTGGTCCTGCTAATCCTCACCAGTTCCTTAGTCTTTGCCACATTAAGCTGCTAATTGGTCAGTTTGCACCACATGGCAAAGTTGTCCACCTCAGCACTGTACTCTTCCTCATCACCAGTGAGTAATCAGAGTAATCGGAAAACATACTTTCTGTATGCATTTATCAGTCTCTCACAGTCTTGTGGATGACTTTGGCCCACTCATCTTTATAATATTACTTCAGTTCATGAGTTCCTGTTGCATAACTCAGTTTGAGTCAAGCTTTAGCTGCTGGACAGATGGCCTCACATATGACTTTAGAATACTTTGCTATACAGAGGAGTTCATGGTTGGCTCAATAACTGCAAGGTGCCCTTGTCCTGTGGCTGCAAAAAAAACCATAATGATCACCCCTCCACCGCTGTGCATGAAAGTTGGTATGAGGTGTTTGTGCTGATATGATGTATTTAGTTTTTGGTAGACATGGTGCTGTGCATTATGGTCAAACATCTGCACTTTGGTCTCGCTTCTCCAAAGGACATTGTTCCTGTAGTTTTGTGGTTTCATTGGATGCAACTTTGTAAACGAAAGCTGTGCTGCCATGACAGCCTTTTTCCTGGCAACCTTTCCAAACAAACCCTACTTATTCTGTCTTTTTCTGCTTGTACTGTCTTGACAGTAACATGCTAAGTAAGGCCTGTAGAGTCTCAGATGGAGCTTTTGGGGTTCTTTTTTTGCAGTTTCTTTGAGCATTGCCCAGTCTGACCTTGTTGTGAATTCAAAGATTGTGGCATTGTGTTAATGCACATCTGAATGCTCCAGACCAGTAAATTGCCAGAACTTCTGCTTTTATAGAGGCACTCACTCTGGCTGATCATCAGTTAATCAAGTGAATTTGATAAGCAGCACCTGGCTGCTACTTACCCTCTTAAATCCTATGGAAGCAGTAAGGGTACACTTAGTTTTTCCAGGACTGCATAGAGTCCTGTGAAAATCTTTCTTTTACACATGACCACATGTGGCTCCAACTGTCTTGAACTTGAGGTGTCAGAGTAAAATAATGAAACATGCTTCTGATTTGTATTGGTAAGCCCTAATAATCTTCTTACAAGCTTCTTATTTAACAGTTTATTGACAATAAACTTTGCAGAGTTTGTTTAGCAAGTTGCATCATATAGAGTCAAATTTCCACAAATTAGTGCTAAGAAACATACAAAAAAAAAAAAAGGAGAATTTCATTCACCAAAACCGATGTACAAACTTCTTTGGCACAACTAACTGCACTGCAAGCCACATTATTTGTGAGATAATTGCATGTAAAATGCTCCAAAGACACCAGCATAACAAATACTGTCAAAAGGTCCCGATCAGTAGCTTGGACTTTTTGGCATTACTGCCTTGGCTTCAATTTTTACTTTTAAAGGCTGATATACAGTGAAGTAAGGCCAAACGGCTGCTTGGAGTGGCGTTCATATGTCTTTATGTTAAAGCACCAGAGAAGGTAGCTTTCCATCATTCTTAGCTGAAATTACAGTGACTAGTTTCGTTTGTTTCAGTACATCTGTTCAGTCATTTTCATACGCAACTGCCCCACAGTAGATAGAAGGCATTTCATTCCACTTTCTCCAGAAGCTTAGTCCAAATCCTTGCAGGGTAGCAAGTTGACGTTAGGGAGCACAATGTTTGGGCTTATGCCCAGGAGAAGTCTCTAGGAGTGTCTAAAACCAGCCTGAAGGACATACTCATTAATTTTCTCCAAGCTTCAGAATGGTTGGTGCGGATATGGTTCCAGTTTTTTTTTTTAAGTAAATGATGTAAACAGTTGGTTCAGTCTTTGTCTCTGCTGGTAATGACGCCCTCAGTGTACCTGATGTGTTCGATGCTTTGCAGGCACAAGCACTAAAGAACTTGTTCAACTTTGATCAGGAGGTCATCAGTGACGGAAGCATAAGGTCTCTCTTTCTCTTGCGCGCTCTCTCTCTCTCTCTCTCTCTCTCTCTCTCTTTCTCACACACATACACAGACACACACACGTGCAGTATGTCCTCCTGCGTCCTGTTGCATAGGAGGTCCCAGCCATTAGTCCACAGTGAGAGCAGCAAGGCTTGAAATGAAAAGCTGATAATGGCTGTGTTTAAAATGAGACCTGCCAGAGGATCCCACAGCTTGTTATGTCTGATAAATGGGCCAGTCTGTTTTGGGACTACTGGAGACCACTTCATATAACGCATATGGCCCTGAAACAGTGATTCTCTTCATTATATCATAATGATTACATCTGTTATTTTGGCTGTATCAACTGAGCATGGTTTGCACAAGTAAAACTTATTTTGGGCTGATCCTCAGGGCTATTATGCTTATTTCTAACTCCATATTTTTTTATTCTTGCGCTCTACGAGAGCAGCTTTGCATTACTCACGCATCAAAATGGCCAGCCTCTCAGGTCATTCTCTGTTAGAAACAAAGATTTTTAGCTCCTCTTCCTTTAAGGCCACATTCTTCTCATTGGCTGTTCCTCAAAAACAGAGTTTGAACAGCAGGTAGGTGGATCATCCGTACTGACAGTCACAGCTGCGTGCTTGAGATGGATGGACAGGGGCGATTCTCAAATCTGAGCTTTTGGTACATAGGCTGACCTCATTATTTAAACCTTTGGAACCATTGAAACAGTATATATATATGACAGAAAATAGGGAAAAGAGAAATAACAGAGCTCTGCTGAAATATCTGCTTCATATCTACTGCCCTCTGCACTACCATGAACATTTCCCTGCGCTGCTGCTTCAGACCTGTTCCACTGCGCACACTACAGGTGAGATAAATTTAATTCTAGCGCCTTTAAATGTCTCAGTGAGCCATGACAGTGAACCTGCATCCACAAGAGCTTGGCCTCCAATAAGCAGAAGGCAGGCATCATTAATACATGTCTGCTTCTCCTGATGTATGTCAATTATTAAACTCTATTTTAGGATGGACAGCTGCTCAGATAAATTATAACTAACTCTGGTCACTCACACACAATTTAAAAAATAACACTTGAGGAGATATATTATATCACTGTCATTTAATCATCTGGGAATTAATCGCGTATTATAAATAGAAATGCCATGCCTATATATTATCAAAAAACAAAAAAGCTTTCTGAAGTTCCAGTCAATCACAAGTGCCAGAAAACCTCCCAACATGCTGCAACGTGACTTCCTCTGTGTTCTTTTCTGGTTTCTGCTGCCAGCACAGCAGGAGGGATGGAGACAGCAGGCGGGAGGTTGAAACTTTGTTCAAAGATGAACCAAAAGAATCAAACTAAAACCAAAACCAGCTGCCTACTGAGCAGGAATGTGTGTAGCCTCTGCAATGCCATGCCCATGTACCATTTTCTTGAATTAAATTGACACTTAATTACATCTGAAGGGCTGTTTTATGATGCTGTGGCCATCTGTTCCATCAGATATGACAGTGTATCCAGCAGAGTCTTACAAAATTCTCTAAAAAACATTCAGCGATGTAAAACAAATATGAGAAGACAGCTGATCTGAACAGTTTGACCAAACCTAGCAATAGATACAGTATGAACAAAAGTTTTGGGCCACCAGCACATTATACGGGACTTTTGATGGCTACCCATTCTAAATTCAATGGCGTTAATATGGAGTTGGTCCCCCCTTTGCAGCTATAACTTCCAGTCTTCTGGGAAGGCTTTCTACAAGATTTTGGGGTGAGTCTGTGGGAATGTTTGCCCCTTTATCCAGAAGGGCACTTTTAAGGTTAGATCTTGATGTTGGACAAGAGGGCCTGGGTAGCAGTCTCTATTGTAGTTCATCTCAAAGGTGTTTGATGGGGCTGAGGTCAGGGCTCTGTGCAGGCCATTCAGGTTTTTCCACACCAAACTTGTCCAACTATGCTTCAATGGACCTTGCTTTGTGCACTGGGGGCACAGTCATGCTGGAACAAAAAAAGAGCCTTCCTCAAACTTTTCCTATAAAGTTGAAAGCATAAAATTAACCAAAATGTCTTGATAAGCTGAAGCATTTGGATTCCCCTTCACTGAAACTAGATGGTCCAGCCAACTCCAGAAAAACAACCCTCCAGCATTATTCCTCCCCCACCAAACTTTACAGTTGGTGCAGTGCAGTCGGCAGGTAATGTTCTCCAGGCATTCACTAAACCCAGACTCATCTGTCAGACTGCAAAATTGAGAAACGTGATTCATCACACCACAGAACACACTTCCACTGCACCAGAGTCCAGTGGCAGCATGCTTTACACCATTCCATCTGACACTGCTTGGCATTGTTTTGGGTGATATAAGGCTTGCATGCAGCTGCTTAGCCATGGCAACCCATGCTATGAAGCTCCTGGTGCACAGATTTTGTGCTGCCAGAGGAGACAATTGAGTCAGCAGAATGTTGGTGACTTACACTGCTGTGCGGTCACGTGGTCTGCCACTTTATGGCTGAGTTGTGCACTGGTTCCATTTTGCGGTAATCTCACTTCAAGTTGATAGAATGTCTAAGAGGGAAGAAATTTCACCAAGCGACTCGTTGCAGTCATGGCGTCCTGTTCCGACACCACACTGGAATTCAGTGAGCTCTTTAGAACAACCCATTCCTTCATTTGTGTGAAGCCAGACTGTAATTGGACTGAATGGCCCAATACTTTTGTCCATATAACGTATATTTGGATGTATTGGATGTATTTCCTTCATTGCCCAGAAAAAGAGTGAACACAATTTAGAAAATCAAAGAAGGAAGTAAACTCTGATGGTTACTTCAGGAAAATAATTTAACAGTTGAATTTTCCCATTAGAGTTTTCTTTCTGTCTGTCTGTCTGGCTACATTCCTGATCGTTCTGAGATCTCTGCAGTTACTTTGAGAATTATGTTATCATCACCAACTGAGCCAGAGATACACAAATAAAAACCAAAATACACATTTCGAGTGATCACATAGCAAGTGGGCTAAACTAAACTACAAATGATGTTTTCTCGTTGACTTATAAAGCATCTCATATTAGTGCCATCTGCACGCCAACATAATTGAAGAGTCACTTAAAAATAAAAAGCCACCCTCAGTGTGACTCATAATTTTATTATCTGCATCTACCTTGAGAATAAAACTAGAGGGAAAAACTATGCTGACTGACAGGAAGGACCCGTTTATGTTCCCAGCGCAGACTGTAAACCTAAAGCTACATACTGTAGTGATTTGTCAATCAAAAAGTAGCCACACCCTAAAGGCTATCCTGCTGCATCATCACTTTTAGTCCAAGTGGGACTTTAATTTGCATAAAATTTCTATAAAGTTGTGTTCAGTAAGATGTGAAACTAGCAGCTGACATCATAAACTGCTCAGGAAAGTGTTCAGTGAGGTCATATATCAAGTCAGCAGTGGGGTCATCTTCTCATTCACTTCTTTTCAATTAGACTTCAAAGCAGATGAGAACAAAGTACTTTTGAACAACAACAATGTGAAGTGAGATAGATTTCATGCGTGCCAGAGTAGTTTTGGGGGGATTTTGTATGTTACGTAGTTGTGAGCCCAACTTTGTCATAGCCACGCGATGGCTGTTCCTCTCTGCGTGTTTACCTGCTTTGTTTTTTTTTTTTGTTGGTGAAAGTACAGCTAGTGATTATGCTGTCATCTCAGTAACTGATCTACATGTTGGCAGAGCACATTAGCAGTAATGTGAGTGGTTTGTCAGCGCAGTGTAATGGAAGCCTTACCTAACAGGCTGTTAAATAAGATGTGCATTCAACCTATTTCCCCATTGTCATTATTATCAGTTGTTGAACGCAGGGCTGAGCAGCCGTGCAGCCAGTCAGAAAGAGAGAAAGCGGCAGGATATTAGAGTCCTCGTCGGTGTTTCATTTTTCCTGTGTGTGTGTGTTGTGTGTGTGTGTGTTGTGTGTGTGTGTGTGTGTGTGTGTTTTTTTTGTTTTTCCAGGTGGTGTGAGATAAGCAGTTGGAGCTTGAAAGATCAATCATGAAAAACAATATGCAGCATGTCATTTTAGCTTAACCTGTGCATGTACTCACAGTCAGCAATCGATATAGACAATCAACAGGCAGCAAACCAGCCTAATTCATATCAGCACATGAGGGAAGAAGAAGAAGAGGGGGTAGAGCAGATTGTACACAAACTGGCAGTTCTGTCCCCTGTCCACATGTCCACATGTCAAAGTTAGTGAACCCCAAATTGCCTTTGATGTGTTGATGTATGTCTCATAGATAAAGCCACAGTCCGTAAATAAAAAATGGACGTAGCTTCCAAATTTGAAAAGTGAAGCCTTAAAGCTGCATTCTTTCTAATGGCCAACAGGGGGTTTCCAAGGAACATGTCTATTTGTATAGTGTGATAAAATGTGGAAAAAATGACTCTTGGCTCCCTAATCAATAAATATTTTTATGGTTTAAATTGCTAGGTTCAACACTTATTGATTACAACATGATATGCAGGACAATAAAGCAGGGCATACTTTACTGTATGGTTGATAAGTCAGGGACAGGAACAGATTTTCTCCAAAGGATATGACACTTATGCCCACTCCAGAGTGCTTTGCCTCAGGGCCTCTTTTCTGATCCAGCCATCAACAGTGAGCAACATCAGCTAGTGGTAACTTAGAAATGGAGTCCACCGATCACTGCGTATGATCAACATTCTGAACTAACCAGCACCTGATTTATGCAGTGTACTTACAGTTAGGTTCATAAATTTTTGGACCATGACACAATTTTAGGAATTTTGCCTCTGCAAGCTACCACAGTGGATTTTAAATCAGACAATAAATATGCGATTGAAGTGCAGCCTTTCATCTTTAATTCAAGAGGTTTACCAAAGAATTGTTTTCAGTGTTTAGGAATTACAGCGATTTTTATACATAATCCCTATTTTTGGAGGCTCAAAAGTACTGGAACAGTTGACTGATAAACAGTTTCATGACCAGGTCAGACCTGTTCAATATTCCACTCCAGCTCAAGCAGATAAAGGTTCTGAAACTGATTCCAATTGTTGAACTTATATTTGGTACCTGTTCACTGAAACTCTCAATAGAGATATTGATGCAAGTGAAAGAGGCCATTATTAAGCTGAAAACTAAAATAAACCCATCAGAAAGAAAACACAACTTCAGGAGGAGCTAAATCAACAGTCTGGATCACTGGCCTGCTCAACAACACCAAAAGGCCTGGAAGACCAACGAAAACTACTAAAGTGGGTGATCACGGAAGTCTTTCCTTCACAACACCTAGCAAAGTCAAGAAATGAGGTAGGTGTATCATCGTCAAAGTCTACAATCAAGAGATGCCTTCATGAATGTAAATACAGACAGTTTACAACAATGTACAAACTGCTGCTTGCACCCAAGAACTGGAAGGACAGATTGGACTTTCTCAGAAAACATCAAAAAGAGTGTGATCAGTTCTGGAAAAAGTCTTTGGCCAGGTGAAACCAAGATGAACTTGTACCAGAAAGATGGGAAGCAAAAAGTATGGAGAAGGAAAGAGATGGTTCCGGATGAGAAGCATACCACATCATCTGTCAAACATGGTGGAGGCAAGATTATGGCATGGGCATGTATGGCTGCCAGTGGAACCGGGTCACTAGTGTTTATTGATGATGTGACTGCTGATAGAAGTAGCAGGATGAATGCTGATGTGTACAGGGTTCTATTCTCTTCTCAGATTCTGCCAACTCTGATCAGACGGAGCTTCACAGTGCAAATGGATAATGAGCCAAAGCATACAGCAAAAGTAACCCAATGGTTTCTCATGGGAAAGAAATGGGATAGCCTTTAATGGCCAAGTCAGTCACTTGATCTCACCCTCAGCTTTTCAGTGAGCGAAGACAAAACTGAAGGCAGAGAGACCCACAAACAAGCAGCAACTGAAGGCAACTGTAGTATAGGCCTGGCAGAGCATCTCAAGGGAGGAAAAACAGCATTTGATGATGTTCATGGGTTCTAGACTTCAGGCAGCCATTGACTGCAAAGGATTTTCACCCAAGTATTAAAAACAATCCTTATAATTAGAATTATTATAGCTTGTCCCATTATTTTTGAGCTTCTGAAATGGGGACCTACTTATTAAAATGAATGTAATTCATAAAAAGTTAATTCTTTTGCTAAACCCCTTGAAATAAAGCAGGTGCTCAAGAAACATGATACACAGTCCGTACATTAGTGCAACAGAATACACAAGACAGTCAGGAGTGCAAGCATAAGGGCAAATGCAAGCAACAGGAGGCCACAGGAGATCCTCCTTTAAAAAAGGAGCTATTGCACTGCTCCGGCTTTCAGAGTGCTATTCTTATTTGTTGGAGGAAATGATATCAAACTGATTTTTTTTTTTTTTTGATAAGCCATGGTAACCTTTAAAAAGTATTTGCTGCCTTCTTCTCCTTGGAGATGCAACTGGTTTGACACACTAAACACCATTAAAGAGTCCATCCATAGGTAACCTGCACAAATACATCTTACCTACAAGATGATGTACATAAGGATTTTTACCAAACACAAACACATTGAAATTAAATTTACTGTTACTTACTAGGAAATCCCTGACTTCATCCTGTTCAGCTCTTAAATGCCAGTTGATGTAATTACTTTACACTCCACATTTCGACACATTCATTAACGCAGCTCCAGTAATTGATGAATAATTTTTCAATCTCCGTATTTTATTATACTTGTGCATAATAGGCAGTAAAACTATCAAAATCCTGGTTTCAGCAGTCATCTGTTTTGCTTTCTGTGCTGTGACTCAAACGTGTTTCAGGCGCTCTACCTGTGCATGCAGTTGTTTCCCAACCAGCCTGTCTTATAGTGCAGAGACCCATTCTCCCCTGAGTTATGACTGCTTTACTGCCTCTTCCTTACTGTCGGTACTGAGAAATAAATCTTCCACAGGTCCTCATCTATATCACTTTTAATATAATGCCAGCGGTCCCTCTTGCGTATGCTACAGGGGAAAAACATCTTTGACCATTGTCCTAAACATTGCATTGCTTTCCCTTGATTCACCAGACTCTCCACTGCTAGCTGGAAGGCTGTGGGGGATTTTAGGAGTGCAGTGTGTATTCAGGGGTTTAAAGATCAACCAGGGCTTTTCATATTATGAAGCTGCAGGCTGAAGGAGGGATGATGAATTTATGTCACATATATTGGTTTGGACTCCTCGCTCTGAGCCCTGACAGGCTTCCAGCCACAGAACAGAATGCAAGCACTGTTGTAATAAGCACTTATCTGCTCTCCCCCTTTCTCTCTCCCATCCCCAACCTTTGTGTGTCCAGTCTATTGATCCAGGACAGCAGTTCACCTGGGAGCACTCCAACCTGGAGGTCAACAAGCCAAAGAACCGCTATGCAAATGTTATTGCTTACGACCACTCCAGGGTTATTCTCACACCAGTAGACGGTGAGAAATATGTAGTCAGATCTCTCAAGTGGTAGCTGAAGACATTATTGACCTCAGTTTTTTTTATCCATTCTATTTTTGTTTTTTTGTTTTCTTTTTTTGCTCACTTTGTCCCACTTCTTGTTGCAGGAGTTCCAGGTAGCGACTATATAAATGCCAACTACATCGACGGCTACAGGAAACAGAATGCTTACATCGCCACCCAGGGGCCGCTGCCGGAGACGCTTAGTGACTTCTGGAGGATGGTGTGGGAGCAGAGGACCTGCACCATTGTCATGATGACCCGCCTGGAGGAGAAGTCACGGGTGAGCCTCTCAGTATGGGAAAAAATCTAAATAGACCACTTAGAATCACATTAACTACCAGGTGGTTTTTGTGTGGCCTGAACTTTTATTGGCATTCATACATTGAGAATCTCCACTGTAGCACTTCATTTTTGGGGCACATTTTGGAGGAGAAAGAATAAAACTCCAGGCTTCTGCTTAAAGTCAAAGAAAAAACCCTGACAAAAAATGAATTTTAAAAACCCAGCATCCAGCCAGAAGCCAGATGAAGAATAGCAGTGCAAGTGGAAACGGAAGGAAAAATCTGGAGTGGTTCGACGAAGTGCAGCTTATGACGCCAGTGATGAAGTACAGCGAGAGACAGTGATGAAGAAAGAAAGAGACAGGCAGTGGCCAAACAAGCTAGAAAGTGATTGATTTGCTGGTTGTTTTGCAGTAGGTACAGTCGAAAATGTATATTAAACTCCCACGCCTCTGCTCAGCCCTGACAGAAAGTTAGAACAGCAGCAGCTTCACTATGCCTGTATTTGTATGTCCTGGTCTTCACACAGATTTGAGGTCATTGCAGCCATTACAACAGCATGACTTTGTAGTAGAAGCCCTGCTGTTGTAATGGCTGCAATGACCCGTAGCAATTTCCCATCTGGGATTAATAAAGACTTCTGATTCTGATGTGGTTTGGCATTGTCTTGCTGAAATATGCAAGACCTTCCCTGAAAAAGATGTCATTTGCAGGGGAACATATGTTGCTCTAAAACCTGTATATACCTTCAGCATTTATGGTGCCTTTCCAGATGTGCAAGTTGCCGGTATCATAGACACTAATGCACCCACATACCATCAGAGATGCAATCTTTTTAACAGAGTGCTGATAGCAGATTTGTGTAAAACCTAAATAAAAACCCAATGCAGGTTGTAATTCAAAAACAAATTTTCAAATTTCAGTTTTATTTGCTTCAAAATGATTTTATAACACCATAAACTGTGCAAAAGATTAAATAGTCTGATTAATTTCTGAAGGAACTGTATGTAGACCAGGAGTGTCAATTTCACTAAAAGACAGAGATGCATTGATCATGCTTTACCTTAATATAAAATGCATGTCCTGCAGAGCTGTCTCACATAAAGCTTTGTCCAGCCCTCAACCATCCATCCATCCAGCTTGTTTTCATAACTGCTTATTGACCTTAGGTTCACACAGGGGCTGGCATAGGACAAGAGGTGGGGTACACCATGAAGAGGTCAACAGTCCATCACAGGGCTAACAAAGAAAATCATTCACTCTCTCACAAGCATATCTGTGGCCAATTTAGAATGATCAATTAATCTCATGTACTGGTTTGCACATTTTCCATGCCTGTTAAAGATCCCTGGTTGGAGCTCAGGTGGAGACACGATCCCCTTCCACAATGTGAGGAGGGGCATCTTCTGTAAAATCTGCAACAAATTACCTATGTGGATTCATTTGTTGTGGTGATCTCTTTTGGAAATGCAAGGGAGCAGCAGAAGGTATTTATTAATTTGCCTAACAGGCACACCTTCAGACTGTAGGAAATCCATGCAGGGACAGGGACAGCACACAAACTCAACACAGAAATCCCCAACAGACCAGGCGATTTGAACCAGAAACCTTGTTTCTGTGAGGCAACAGTGTTAATCACTGCACCACTATGCTGCCGTAGCCCTCAACTAGTAAACAAAAAGTTGTTTTGTAGTTGATTGCCACAAGAGGGCTGTCAATAGGGCCGACTCACAACAATCTGTTTCAGTTTCCTAGACTTGACAACTCAGTGGTTAAGTGCTAAATTTTATTTAAAATATGATAAAAGTAAAGCTTTGTTATGACTTTTACATCCTCTAACTAGTCAGGTTTGATTGTCGACTCAGCAGCCCGCAAGGGCTGATCTGTGGACCTCACTAAACCATCCAAATGAAAGTAGCAATGGGCAGTGTGGACTTCCTCATTCATGGGATATCATTTCAGTCCATAATCCATATAGCGAGTAGGGTTCAACGGGTTACCCACGCCTCTCGGGTAGACACGTCCTGATCCGCTCAGCGTGGCTCCAGACATCTGAGGGCATCACAGATCTGTTATCGCTCAATCATGTGTGGCTCACCACCCCTTGTCCTTCTAAGAAGTTGGACTCTGACTGCATGGGGCTGAGTAACAAGTTTCGCAAGTCTAGTTCATTATCAGAATTAACCAGCCGAATCACTTCGCCAACTAAGAAAGGACCATACACCACTACCCACAGAATCGAGAAAGAGCCATCAATCTTTCAGTCCTTTCTGTGTCTGGCCTGGGCGAGGTTTCCCTTCTTCAGCCACATAGTTTATCTGCAGCATACAAAGTAGCTTTCTGCCATCAAACTAGCTACAAAAAGAAAACCTACAATTACAAATAAGCATTGCTGTTATTTTCTCCTGCTATGATTAAACTTGCTTTAATGGCTCCATCACTTTGAGATTTGGCTTGAAGAAACACATTTTGCTATTGCTGTATGCCTCTTTTCAGTTCAAGGACTTTTTGAAGCATCCATTGCTCTATATCTCTGCTGGTGTGTAGATTCAAAATAACACCATTTGTTTTCTTAAAAATAGAAATCCTCTTCTGGCAAATGGAAGCACGAGCCTCATCTTACACCCAGTAAGGAATTATACAACCCCCACCTCCCCAGGACTAATAACGTATTCTGAATCTGATTCTGAAGCACTCCTGCCTTTCTTGAAGCTGTCTGCCTTCAGCATCAACTTTTTTTTAATCAACTAATTTTTAGTTCAGTTGTCTGGTAACTGGCTTGTTAGCTTCCAGATGCAGTAGAGGTGTGACTAGGCTGACCAGATCCCAACAGACCAAATGTCGGGGAGTAGCCTGAATTTGTGTGGGACAGTGTGGCACACTATACTAATCCCACCATAAGTGGCATTTAGCAAGTGAGGGACTTTTTATTTGAATTCAACTTTCCCAATTCCCTCACTAAGTAAATATAACAAGCATAAATGAAAGCCTAAGTTTATTGTTTCTTCTCTGATGTACCTTGTTTTTTTATCCTTGTTATTCCAGTGTTGTTATTTTTTGGTCCAGTTCTTATTTGGGTTTCAGTGGGGAAGGATTCATCAGCATCTTTTGGGTTTCTTGTGAAACTCACCACTGGCACAGATATGTGACAAAACCCCTTCCACCCAGTTTCACCCTGTTACTCAAGCAGAATTTTATTTTATTTGTGCAAGTTTTCCTCATATTCCACCAAAATCAACAGAGCTTGTTACGCTGTAGTAATTTGTAACTTTCTCTGCTTGGCAGAGTATTAGACAGGCTAACCTTATCTCGACAACAATGAAAGGTCTTCCCTGCTTTCTTCACATATATCAGATTAAAGCCAGACTCCAGAAAAGTGCAGTGCGATGTCTCGACATTTTGACTGGCTTTTAAAAATGCTGTGCGTTCCTACATAGAGAGGGATGTACCCCAGATGCACTTCCTGACACAACTCTCCATGTTGAGAGGGGCTGGAATCAAACCAGGGACCTTTCATTTGTAAGGCAAATTTTTAAACCACTGCACTACGGGGGGACTCTACTGTTCAGTTTTACCTACGCAGAACAAAATTTATTATGAAGCTAAAGTGGTTTGTGGGCCAGATTAAAATCCACAAATTAATTATGACAAGTGGTGTTGTGTTCAGTTTCTCTCCACAACCCATAATTTAAGACCATTAAAGCACAATTTATATATTTTATCTAATACTTTGTTCCATTCCTGTCTGAACAAAACCCGTCCACTCTCCCACAGTGGGGCATACATCACAGACGGGTAGACAAATACAGGACAAGATGCTGGAAGAGGAGCATCAACACTCTGATTTACTGTTCTGAAAGTAGTTCACTCACAGTACTGACGAGCTTGGCTCTGCAGCAGCATCACGCCGCCTGTGGAGTCACATGGCAGGTGAGCGGTGGCAGGGTAGAAACGGCGTTCATGTGAGTAATGATGTGAGACCCTCATTCTCACTGTTAATAACTCCACAACCACAGGGCAGAGCTGAGTGCCACAGGAGTGTGCCATTATTATTTGTGACAGTGGCCATCAGCCCTCTGCCAGAGCCAATAACAGCCATCTGTGGTTCAACCAGAGGGGCAGGAAATATTAGACGCTCTCTAACCTGAGAGGCAAAGGTGAGAACCTGTCTGTCGACGCTCTCTGCTAATGTGAAGGGACTCACACTTCAGTGTACGTGTCCCAAAATGTAAATAGCAGTGAAGACATCCTGCCATTATTTACAGACTATCAAATTAGAGGCTACTATTAAATACAGCTTTCTCTTATTAGTTACTACAGGCAACTACTTATTAACGTTGGTGCCATGTGAAGTAAATCATCCTGAAAATTTGGGGGTTTAAGGGTCTGTGATTATGACTGTTATCTAATTTTATGCAATTTAATCATCGGAAATACATTGCCAGTTCCGAAAAGGTTGGGATGCTCCACAAAATATGAATAAAAGCGCAATGCGATGATTTGCAAATCTCATAAACCAATATTTTATTCACAACAGAACCTATAAAACATATCAAATGTTGAAAGTGAGACATTTTACTGTTTCATTAAAAACACTATCTCATCTTGAGTTTTATGGCAGCAAAAAAGTTGGGAAAGGACCATGTTTGCCACTGTGTAGCATCCCCTCCTCTTTTAATAGCAGTCTGTAACCAACTGGGAACTGAGGAGACCAGCT
Organism: Etroplus canarensis; assembly: GCA_015106775.1. Lineage (NCBI taxonomy): Eukaryota > Metazoa > Chordata > Actinopteri > Cichliformes > Cichlidae > Etroplus > Etroplus canarensis. Next base: position 4,163 of record VUQH01081261.1, on the reverse strand, counting down.
ACTGGACCTCTGGGAGAGGAATGCTGTCCCATTCTTGTCTGATACAGGATACAGTCTTGGTTCTTTCTCTGTATTTTGTGTTTCATGATGTGTTGAATATTTTCACTGTAAAAGATCTGGACTATGGGCAGGCCAGTCCAGCAGCCGGACTGTTCTACTACAAAGCCATGCTGTTGTAATGGCTGCAATGACCCATAGCAATTTCCCACCTGGGATTCATAAAAGGATTCTGATTTTGATGTGGTTTAGCATTATCTTGCTGAAATATGCAAAGCCTTCCCTGACAAAGACGTCATGTGGAGGGGAACATATGTTGCTCTAAAAGCTGTATATACCTTTCAGCATTTACGGTACATTTCCAGCCGTGCAAGTTGCCAGTACCATAGACACTAGACACCCCCATACGGTCAGAGATGCAGGCTTTTGATCTGAGTGCTGATAACAAGCCGGATGGTCCTCTCTTTTCTAGTCTGGAGGATGCAGCATCCATGACTTCCAAAAAGAATTTCAAATTTCAGTTCATCTGATCACAGAACATTTTTCCACATTGCCTCAGTCCATTTTAAATGAGCTTTGGCCCAGACAAGAGAGCAGCATTTCTGGATCGTGTTCACATACGGCTTCCTCTCTGCATGACTGCGCTTTAACCTGCATTTTTGGATGGCACAGCCAGCTGTGTTCACAGACAATGATCTGTGGAAGTGTTCTTGAGTCCATGCAGTGATTTCCAATCATGTCTGTAATGCAGTGCCGTCTGACGGCCAGAAAATCACAGTTATTCAATATTGGTTTTCAGCTGTGTCCCTTGCGCACAGAGATGTCTCCAGATTCATAATCTTTTGATGAAACTATATACTGTAGATGATGGAAAATTCTAAGTTATTTCAGTTTTACATTGAGGAACTTTATGCAGAAATTGCTCCACAATTTGTAGATGCAGTTTCTGGCAGAGCCGAACCTCTGCCCAGCAGTACTTCTGAGAGACTCTGCCTCTCTGAGGTGCTCTATTTATACCCAATCACATTACTGGCCTGTTGCCAGTTAACTTCCTTTTTTGCACCATGTTCTGCCAGCTGTTTATATCTGTTACCATTTATTTTTCTAGCCTTTTTTTTGCCCTTGTTCTAACTTTTTTTGAGATGTGTTACTGCTATCAAATTCAAGATGAGCTAGTATTTTACATGAAACATTAAAATGTCTAACTTTGAACATTTGATATGTTTTCTGTGTTCTTTTGTGAATAGAATTAGTTTATGAGATTTGCCCATTGTTTCATTTTGTCTTGTTTTGTTGGAATTGGGGTTGTATATCGGGATAATCAGGTCCAGGCATTATTCAGAGTTGTCCTTCCTCACATGTAGCACGCATCCGGAGATCATCAGCTTCAGACATCAATCAGTCAATCAATCAATCAACCATTCAATCAATTAATCTTTATTTGTATAGCACTTTTTGAACAATGTGCCCCTCAGAGTGCTTAACATAGCATAAAGGACAAAAGTAAATATAAGAAAATATGCATACATATACATACACATATATATAGACGTACACATAATAATAGCATGGTAATAAAACCAGCAAAATAAAAAGCACATAAGAGGAAGTGTTTAAAATATGTAAAAGACAACAAGCAGATTAAAACAGGTAGTTCTGGTGAGTTATGTAAAATCTCTATTAAAAAAGTAGGTTTTAAGCCTGGTCTTAAAAACAGAAAGGCTGTCAGCATTTCAAATCAAGACTGGAAGCTGGTTCCACAGGACAGGAGCTAGAAAACTAAAAGCTCTGTCCCCAAATCTGGACCTAGAGACTGTAGGAACCACAAGGAAACCTGCAGTCTGTGAGCGAAGAGCTCTTTTTGGGGTGTAAGGAAATATAAGATCTTTTATACAGGGTAGAGCCATGCCATTTAGAGCTCTATATGTCATAGGCAGGACTTTAAATTGTATTCTGTACTTAATAGGGAGCCAATGTAAGGAGGCCAAGACAGGAGAAATATGGTCTCTCCTGGAGGTACCCATCAATACTCTGGCTGCAACATTTTGAATCAGCTAAAGGATCTTCAAGGAATTGTTGGGACACCCAGCTAAAATGGCATTACTTCATATTTTGTACTCGGGGAAGCTGTTTTTCTTACATGCACCATCATTTCCTAAGGTTTTCAGATTGAGCCTATCTGAGTGTCAATCTATTGTCTTGGCTTCTGCATGCTCTACCTCAGCAGTGCCATCACCTAAACCCAACAGAGTATTTCCAGTGTTAAGTGGACTATATCTTGCTGTTTGATACACGTAGGAAAGAAGAACTTTGGACAGTGTCCCAACCCAGCTCTCTAGATATTATCAGGTCTTCATGTGTTAAAACAACTGCCTAGATAGCACATATATTTGGGTCTAATATAGGGTACTTATAGCTCAGTTTACCAGTCACTGGTAAATGTTGTGTGGGCCAGATGTGTCCCAGATACCACAACATGCCTGACATTTTCCCCATATAAGGTAGAAATGAGTTGAGGCAGCCAGACTCACCCTAAGTTAGTGCCATCAGTAAAGGCTAAATGTGGCTGAAGAAAACTGCAAATATGGGTCACATTTGAAGCAAACGATGATTGCGGTGACAGTTGAGGTAGCAGGGGCAGCAGTCAAAGCAGAGATACCCAGTCCTCCTTTCCCTTAACCATCTCCTCCAGTTTTTCTGGGAGGATACCTGAGCAGCCAAGAGACGTTATCTCTACAGCTCATACTTAGTCTGCCTTAGAGTCTCATTCTGGTTGAACATCCCTGAAGCACTTTGCCTGGGAGGAAAGCAGGAAACATCCTAATCAAATGCTGGAAAGGCTTCACCTGGTTCATGTCAGTGTGGAGGAACAGCCACTCTACTCTGAGCCCCTCCTGATGAATGACCTCCTGACGTGCTAAGGCAGAGCTCAGGCACCCTTAGGAAGGAGCTTGTTTCTGTCGGTTGCATCTGCAGTCTTTTTCTTTCAGTCACTACCCACAGCTCGTGGCCATAGGTAAGGTTAAAAATGGTGATTGATAAGTGAATTCACAGCTTTACTTGAGTAGACCAGTACAGCATCCACATCGCTGCAGACACTGCACCAATTTCTCTGTCAAACTCCCGCTCCACTCCCCTATTGTTTGTATAACTAAATAGTCCTTCATTGTTCGCAGGTGAAGTGTGACCAATACTGGCCCAGTCGAGGCACTGAGACATATGGGATGATTCAGGTGACCATGCTGGATACAGTGGAGCTAGCTACGTACAGTGTGCGAACATTTGCCCTCTATAAGGTAAGAATTCAATGTGCATACTGTGTATATAGATGAAGTGTTACCTCACAGACCACAGAAGACAGAAGGACAAGCACCTTGTTATTTGATGGGAGTCTTGTTCTCAGAAAGTTGTTGAGGAGATGACTCTTCCAAGCTTCTTAACATTCATCAGGATGCTGTTGACCTGTTTAGGGTTGATAGTAGGGTTAGAGTTAGGTTCACATCTTACCCCTTTATACTGAATTTTCTCCTGTTTGGTGAAAACTGATTTAACAGGTAACATCTTCTAGTTTGGTATGAGAAAGAATTGTTAAAGCTAGGTTAAGAAAAGAGGGGTACCAGTCAGTGAGCAGTAGAATGACTTTATGTGAAGAAAGAGTACTACAGATGCAATGGTTTTGAGAGTGCTGATGAAGAAGTATAGAGAAGGTCAGAAGGAGTTGCACTGTGTCTTTGGGGAGAAAGAGAAAGCATATGATAGGATGCCAAGAGAGGAACTGTGGTATTGTATGAGGAAGTCAGGAGTGGCAGAGAAGCATGTGAAGGTGGGGGGTGGGATTACATCAGGGATCAGCTCTGAGCTCCTTCATGTTTGCAATGGTGATGGACAGATTGTCAGATGAGGTCAGGCAGGAGTCTCTGTGGACTATGATGTTTGCAGATGACATTGTGATGTGTAGTAAGAGTAGGGAGCAGGTGGAAGAGAGCCTGGAGAGTTGGAGGTATGCAGTGGAGAGAAGAGGAATGAAAGTCAGTAGGAACAAGACAGAGTACATGTGTGTGAATGAGAATAAAACAGGTTGAATGCTGAAGATGCAAGGAATAGAGGTAATAAAAGTGAAGGGGTTTAAATACCAGGGATCAACCATCCAAAGCATCAGACAGTGC
>VUQH01081258.1:0-21059 GCA_015106775.1 Etroplus canarensis | reverse complement strand
GTTTGTTTAAAACTTTTTTTTTTTTTTTCTTTTTTTTTTTTTTTTTTGTTTCACTGGATGCACGGTCTTGTTTGTGTAATACTGCCTGCCCCCATGTGGGAGACTAAATGGCAGATATGCAAAAACAACTGCCTTATCTTCTCCACATCCCTGTGCACAGCACACTGACAGAGAATTACACAAGGTGAAAAACAAAGGTAGGCAGACACAAACCTGTGGTGCAATGGGAGGCTGAAATCCAATCTCATGCTTATAACGCCAACTGCGTCACATCTAACCCTTCTTTGACATTACTTTGAGCTTTGAGTGTCTCAAAAAGAAGTTATTATGTCTAAATCTAATTCACTTGGTTTTTGCATCACGCACATATTATTTAATCTTTCTATATACACTATCTTCACATAATTTCTGATACTGTCTTTATATCACATGCTGGTTTACCCTCATAGCATGCATATTGCTAACTGATTTTTCTGACACTCGCCTTTCTGTTGGTGTTATTTTGCACTGCATGCCTGCTGATAGCAACACTTCATCTTATGAATTCTTATTAATATTCTGCATTTATTTAAGCTCTTTGCAGCTGCAGATGTTTACATTCAACAGTCATTCATCCTTTTTTATGTATTTTGAACTTTCACAATAAAACTAAACACAGTGCTTTCCATGCTGAAAGGCTTATTTTCTAAAGCAGTGAACCAGCCATCCAGAGAGTGTTGCTGAGCAATGGCCTTACCTCCTCAGTCCCCCGTCGAGGATGGTCACAGGGGAGGATGCCCATGGCGACCGTGGCTGTCAGACGTTGTTTCCATGATGCCAAAGAATGATTGGTTTCATGGATCTGGACAGCACTCTCTGACAGCGCAGAGGGAGACTTGGCCACACCTGGGAGAAGAAACACTGGCAGGATGTGAAATGTTACTGAACAAGGTCATTGCAAGGGTCATCATATGACCTGTCACCCATCTGCCCCCTCCCACCTCCCGTCATGGAGGAATTTACAGCCAGGCCCCGAGCTACATATTGAGAATATTAGGGGTGAATTTATCCTTTGTTTGCGCCTCGCTTACTCTTTGTGTGGCTTTGTGTGAGGCTGTGGTGAATTTGCAGACAACAATGTCCTGGTTTAAAAAGCAAATAAATAAGCACACCATTCTGACAACTGATGTTTCAGTGAATAGTCTATTGTCATTAAAGGAACTGCATCTACTGACAGCTAAGAAATCAAGGAATAAATCTTTAATTGGAACGGAGTTATTCACAAGATACCTCATCTACCAAGTGCTGCAAACAAGCACCACATTTTCAAGTCTGACTCATGTCTAGCCTAGACTCTGGAAAAGCACTGCCAGTCTCATTGATGTCAGTGTTTTTGGTGAGGCTTGTTAGCATGAATGACAAAGCAAATGATGGGACTCAACAGCAGTGGCTCCCTCACTTTTTTCCCCTTGGAGCACAACATGACTTTAGCATATCTCTCAGAGAGGTGGGCTTCCTGACAATCCCACTCCCCAAGCCCATGACAATTTTAATGATTGATCACTCTCCTCTTGACTGTGGTGAAAGAGAGCAATCCACAGCTCAAAAAAAGGAAAGGGAGCAAAGAGGGGCGTGGAGAATCCCACAAGGTCAGAGTGATGACCAGGCTTTTGTTTTCAGTGGTGAGATCAGTGGCCTGTGCAGCCACGAGGGGACGTGCAAAGTAAGTGGAGGCCTGGCAGGAACAGATGTTCTTACACAATGAACATGCACTTGGTTGTTTGCTTATTCACTAAAACTCAAGGAGCTGACTTCCCTTTTTGGAAACAAAGAAAAATACAGACGAGAGTCGTGACTTTTCCACCTGTAGGCCTATATCTCTAGGGAAAATGTTGCTGAGGCAATCAGACTCATACAGAATGATTTACATCTTGCTAAAGATATACTATACGGATAAAATTATTGAGCCACCTACACATCACACAAGAGCTTTTATGACATCCCATTCTAAATCCATAGGCATTAATAATCCTTCTGCTCCAGACTCCTGTCGCAGTGTGCCTTACACCACTCCATCCAACGCTTCTTGGCATTGTGCTTGGTGATGAAAGGCTCACAGCTGCTCAACCATGGAAACCCATACCATGAAGCTCCCAGTTTTTGTACTGATGTTAATGCCAGAGGGGGTTTGGAACTCTGAGTTACTGAGTCAGCAGAGTATTGGCGACTTTTAAAGAGTATGATCCTCAGCACCCTGCTTTGCACTTTTACATCGTCTGCCACTTTGTGCCTGAGTTGCAGCGGTTCCTAAATTCCTAAATATCACTACTTGAAGTTGGTTATGGAATATCTAGGAGGGAACGAAAAGTGACTTGTGGCAACGGTGTCGTCCTATTACAGTACCACGCTGAAATTCAGTGAGCTTTCTAAAACAACCTGTTCTTTCCAAATATTTGTAAAGGTACTTGATTATTTTACAGCTGTGGCAACTGGACTAAATGAAACATCTAAATTCAGTGATCAAAAAATGTAGCCCAATATTGTTGTCCACATATTGTACATCTACAGAACAAATGGGCAACAAAGCAAAGTAAAAACAAATGCTATTTTGCCTTGACAAAGCATTTATTTTGAAACTCTTGTAAATGAGCACCTTTTTAATTATTTTTCCAAGTATGTTAATATGTTAGATTTACATTTGTGTGTGTTTTCTTTTTCAACACTTAAATACTACAGTATACAAACAGGTTAAAAGTCTGTGCAGGACTTATTTATATTTGGCCACCAAGTTCTACAAATGAATACACTGTATACTAAGATTTCAGTCACTCTAAATGGAACTCTTGTGTTCTTCCTTTACTCTAATGCACAGCTCTGTTGTGCTTTGCCTATTTCTATCAGTCAAGATTATAAATCCTCTTAAATTTCTGTGGAATACAAGTGCCAGATTATTGACAGACAAGGACAAACAAATGAGAGTGTGTCTGGTTTTTAACATGACCTTATTTGCATGGGTGTGTGCACTACCTGTATGTCCTTTACTTTGGGAGTCCACAGTTCTGTAAAGTTCAAATGGATGCAGTTATCACCACATATCAGTTCATTCAGACCTGCAGGAGATCTGATTAGAATATACAGTCATTCAGACAATGTGAAATTTTAGCACCAAAATTAGTTTGTTGGTGTATTCAAAATGTTTTTCCCCATAAATGACCAAAGTCATTCATAACTCATTGCCTCCCTCTGCTGGTGTTAATGGATGATTAAGTCATGTTACAACACGTTTTGGAAAAATGAATAGGATATTGCCTAAGCAAGTCAGTTTTGAGTTCAGAACTGACATTTCACACTTTATGATGGGTCCCCTGTAGTGTAGTGCTTTACACATTCGCTTTACAAGTGAAAGGTCCCTGGTTTCATTCCAGGTGGGGACACAAGCCCCTCTCACCACGGAGGGTTGCACCAGGAAGGGCATCCGGGGTAATGCGTCTGCCAAATTAACAATGCAGATTAATCTGCTTGGGGAGAATATAAGGGAGCAGCCGAAGGTACATATATATTCCACTTTGTGATATTTTTTCTGTCTCATATTCCTGGAGGATTTCAACTATGTAAATGGCCAATTTATTGTTGCCCTGTCATACAGTATTTTATGGCTATTTTTACATCCTATGTGATATTACACTAATCTTTTTAAATATACCTAATGTGTCACTAGCAATTTAATTTAATAGGTGGTACTTGCTCTTTTTGGTGGGCTGCTAAAACTTTGCAGTTGGTGTGTGTGTAATGCCTAAGAAAGTGTATATTATGTCTAAACTACTGCATATTATTTGAATAATTGCATTTTGTCATATCCCTCAATATTTGTTAATTTGGTAATTTATGAAAAAGATGTACAGTATTGTACAAAAAGTCTTGAGGCAGCCCTCATTTCTTTGTATTTTGCTAGGAAATTTGAAAATGGCTGCATTGATTTATTGAACTGTGCAAACATAAATGGAAACAGTGCTTAACTTGAGAGTTGTTTATGCTACATATTGCAATTCATACAGACAGGTTTATTTGTTTATTTATTTTAATCATAATTTTTAGCTCTCAAAGATATGTTTATTTAAATCTAACTGAGCATCTGTAACACAATACAATTTCCCCCCCTGTGGTTAATAAAGTATTCCAAGTCTGATTCTGATTAAATATAGTACATAAGACAAAAACAGTTTGTATAATTCAAACAAGCTTGAAAATCAGTACTTGAGTATAACCATCTTTATTCTTCAACACAGTCTGAACTCTCTCAGGCAAGATGATCCCACACTACTCCAATAATGTCTGGGCTCCGAGGCCAATCCATGACTGATGAAACTGTGAAGATAAAATTATAAACCTTATATATGAAAAAGTGCAATATGTAACATAAATAACCCTGAATTACAGTAGATGATACTATATGCAATATATACTGCTAAAGAATCAAAGGAACACTTTTTAATCAGAGTATAGAATCACGTCAATTAAACTTCTAGGATATTGATCTGGTCAGTTAAGTTAATGAAATCAACAACAGGTGCACTAAAGGGGCAACAATGAGGTGATCCCCAAAACAGGAATGGTTTCACAAGTGGAGGCCACTGATGGTTTTTCTTCCCTGCTCATCTTTTCTGACTGTTTTTCCACTAGTTTTGCATTTGGCTTGGGTCAGTGTCACCACTGGTAGCATGAGGCGATACCTGGACCCTACAGAGGTTGCACAGGTAGTCCAACTCCTCCAGGATGGCACATCAATATGTACCATTGCCAGAAGGTTTTCTGTGTCTCCCTGAACAGTTTAAAGAGCATGGAGGAGAGTCCAGGAGACAGGCAGTTACTCTAAGAGTGCTGGACGGGACCGTAGAAGGTCCTTAACCCATCAGTAGGACTGGTATCTGCTCCTTCATGCAAGGAGGAACAGGACAAGCTCTGCCTTACAAAATGACCTCCAGCAGGCCACTGGTGTGAATGTCTCTGACCAAATAATCAGAAACAGACTACATGAGGGTGGCCTGAGCCCCCGACATCCTCTAGTGGCCCCTCTGCTCACTGCACGGCACCGTGGAACTCGATTGGCATTTGCCATAGAATACTAAAATTGGCAGGTCCGCCAGTGGTGACCTGTACGTTTCACAGATGAGAGCAGGTTCACCCTGATATGTGACAGACATGAAAGGATCAGGAAAAGCCATGGAGAACATTATGCTGCATGTAACATCATTCAGCATGACCAGTTTGGTGATGGGTCAGTGATAGTCTGGGGAGTCATGTCCATGGAGGGACACACAGACCTCTACAGGATAGGCAATGGCACCCTGACTGTCATTAGGTATCAGGATGAAATCCTTGGACCCTACGCTGGTGCAGTGGGTCCTGGGTTCTTCCTGGTGGATGACAGTGTCCAGCCTCATGTGGCGAGAATATGCAGGTAGTTAATGGAGGAAGGAGGAATTGATACCACTGACTGGCCCCCACGCTCGCCTGACCTAAATCCAATAGAATACCTCTGGGATGTTATGTTTCAGTCCATCTGACACCGCTAAGTTGCATCTCAGACTATCCAAGAGCTCAGCGTTGCCCTGGTCTAGATCTGGGAGTCAATTTCTCAGGACACCAGCCATCGTATCATTTTGAGTACCATTTTGAGTTGCTGCAATGAAATTTTGGCAAAATGGACTGCTGCATAATTTTTTGTCTTTGACTTTCAGGATGCCTTTAAATTCAGCCCTCTGTAGGTTGATAATTTTCATTTCCATCAAATGATGTGGCATCCTTTCATTCCTAACACATTACCCAGTCCATGTCAGTATAGATATCCAGGATGATTTTTTTTCCCATTCACATCAGATCTCAATGAAAATGAAGCGGTTAGTGATCAGATGCTTTCCAAATGGTACTGCGTGGTGGATCAAAATATGACTTTTCTTTTCTGTGTTCATAATTCCAGCAATTTTGATAGAATCCCCAAACACCACTGCCTGAAATATAGCCCCAAACCATGACAGAGCCTGAACTGTGTTTTACAGGCTGTAAAATTTTACTGTTGTATCTCTCTCCTAACCTTTGAATCAAAATTTCAAATTTAGTTTCATCACTCCATAAAACCTTTTTTTGCTGATTTTCAGTGCAATTCTTGTGTAATTTGGTGTACCTCAGGTTTTTTTCCCCTGTTTTTCTTCCTTAAGAATGGCTTCCTGTCAGCCATCCTTCCACTGAGACTATTTCTGATGATGCTTCGGCGAACAGTAGATTGTTTAACCGAACGGCCAAATGTATCTGTCAGGCCCTGTGTCAGGCATTTGCTGGATATTTTTTTCTGTTTCTCAAGGACCTGACTTTCAAACACTGATCATCTGCTGTAGATAGTTTCTTTTTTAAACCTGACACTTCTTCTTTTCTCCTCCACCTATCCAATTGCCTTAAAATTTTTAAGGACACACTAATAGGGTGACCAGGTGTCCCAATATAAGTGGGAGTGCACAGCATTTTTATCCCTTGCCCCCTTCTCCCACATCTTGAGAAAATGTCCCACTTTTTGACTTGCTCTGTAGGACATGCACTTTTCAAAAGTCTGGCCAGTAAATGTGAAAAAGGGACTTTTTAAAATTATTATAGTAAAGTGAATCCAATCAGGAAAAGACACAAAGATTTGTGGATTTTGGTGAAGATTAGAACAGCAGGTGAGATAACACTGAAATGAAGGAAAATGCTGGAGAATGTAAAGGCAATCACAAGAGGCCATAGGAACAAACTTAAGCTTAGCAAGAGAGTTGGAAAAGTTGCATTCAAATATAATATATAATCCATAATATATTAAATTCTATACTGCCTCCTATCCTGAATTGTCCCACACAAACACAGTGTTCACGCCACATTTAGTTTGTTGGTATCTGGTCACTCTACACACTGAACATCGTACCAAGATATGCCAAGTTTTCAGCTAACAGGTGCAAAATACTATTTTATAATTGTCAAATTGTGTTCTCTTTGGCATTTTCTATAAACTGAACTAAAGAACTTGGAATAAAATAATTGTTTTTTGCGACAGGCTGCTAGTAGCAAATTGCCCGTTATGTGTTGACACAACTCTGGTTCACCTCGTGCATTAGGTGCTTTTTTTAATCCTTGAATGATTCACAGTCAGGTAGAAGCAGGCTAGAAGTGCTTTACTTTCTGAGATACCCCCACTGGGATAAAAAAAAACAGCAAGACAATGTTTTTCATATTCTCTATAAAACTGATTCTTGTATAAAACTATTTTACTGCAAAAGTGGCTAAATTGACAGATATTGTGGAACACTCCATAAATTCAAAAATTAAATTAATGATCGCCACATAAAAAGCCTATATTCATTATTGACTATATAGTGACTATATCCAGCTTAGTTTTATTTGGAATTTTATTTCAAAGGGACTGACAACTTAGACATTAGTTGGATGAAATACATTTTACTCATCTAATATATAAGTTAAATATCAGAGGGTGGGTCATTTGATAGATGCACCCCTTTCCCACCTGTCTATTTTACTTGGAGCACACAGCACACTTTCTAATGTGGATTACCTACTGACTGATACAGTCACATATCAAATATTGCTGGATTCAGCACAGTCAGACTTTTCCAACAAAAACCTGCTTAGTGCTTCTGGGATAAACCCAGCAAAACAGTTGAAAAGTACATGAATCCATTCCTCACAAATGCTTATATTTGAAATTCCCACCTACTGCACCATGGCATTTGTAGAGCTGTATTTTCTCAGTGCATCAAGATATTCACATTCTGTATTTTCAGCCATTTAGAGGAACCCCCACTTTGGGAGCTTCCATTATGAAATAACATGATTTCAGGTGTAGTATCTCCCATTCAGCTTGGCATTATTTTGCAGTTTTATTTTGTTTTTCTGGTTTTTTTTTAATTTATGGAGTGTCTCAAAATATCTGTGAATTTAACCATTTGTGCAATAAAATATTTTATAAAAGAATTAATTTCACATATTAGACATATGAAATATAAGCTATATACGGAGAGACTATATATATTATATTAGCATTTTCACTGCACTAAAGAACTTTACTAATAAATTAGTACAAAAAAAGCAGCCTGTGTCAAAAAAGACCATCAGAAAGCCTGGAGAATTATTTCTCAAGATCACTTTAAAAAATACAATAAAGTCTGACTTCTTAGAGGAAAAATCTAAAAAGTGGCTTAAGACGTTTGCATAGTTCTGTATGTCCTATTTTAAACATTTTGAAGAACTTAAATAATTTTCTAGTGTATTTTTATTTTATTATTTTGTATCAAGGCTTTTCTTTCTTCTGTTCTCACTCTTTACATTTTCACTTGTGTTATTTAATTTTTACAGCATTTACTGCTGAATCCAGTACACGACACGTATGGCTTTGCATATACAGTAATTATTTAATTGTGAAGTAGCTCTAAATCTACAGTCCCACTTCTGAAAAAGTTGGTCCCTCTCATCATTTTAAATGGGATTTGGCCCTCTGCAGCATTTCTGAATCATGTTCACATATCAGGGTTATTATAGTTTTGTATTTTCTAATTAGTTTTAATTTTTATTTCATTTTGAGTTTTTGTTTTGAATTCAGTTTAGTTTCAGTTAGTTTCCAGAGTTGGTTTGTTGTTTTTAGTTTAGTTTTTATTTGAAAATGTTTAGTTTTAGTTTAGTTTTTATTAGTTTTAGTTTTCTTAATCATTATAATATGGATGGTATTTGTATTTGTCAGGGGAAGATTTAAGATGTTTAGATCGGAAATTACAACACAAACATGACACTTTGGGAAGGCAGATGAGTCACAATCATGTAGACACCCTCAGTCTCAATAAACAGATGCACCAAAGCCTCATCAGACAGGCTGTCTGACCAAATTTAACATAACTGACAAAGACTAGAAATAAGGACATTTCCTGTATGTTTTTTTTATTTTATTTAGTTTCCCAAGCCCACAGTGTCATTTTAGTTAGTTTTGAATTACCCCAACAGCCTAGTTTTTATTTTTCTTTCAGTTAACTAAAATTATTTTTCTCATGTAGTTTTAGTTTTTAGTTTAGTTTTAGTTAACTATAATAACCTTGTCACATATGGCTTCTTCTTTGCACAAAAGAGCTTTAACCTGCATTCGTGGATGGCACAGTCAAATGTGTTCACAGACAGTGGTTTCTGCAAATTGAACCTCTGCCCACCTTTATTTCTGAGCGACTCTGCCTCTCTAAGGTGCTCTTTTTATACCCAATCACATCACTGGCCAGTTGCTGAATTAAGTCAATTAGTTGCAACATGTTCCTCCAGCTATTTCTTTTTTAATATCACTTACTTTTCCAGCCTTTTGTTGCCCTCGTCCCAACTGTTTTGAGACTTGTCGCTGCCATCAAATTCAAGATGAGCTTGTATTTTTCATGAAATATTAATGTCTCCCTTACAACATATGATACGCTTTCTCTGCTCTTTGGCAAATAAAATATTGGTTTATAAATCATTGCAATGTGCTTTTAGTTCTATCCTACAAAGCGTTCCAACCTTTTTGTGGCATCGAGGCTGCACAAAGTTGCTGTTTTGCGTGCGCCCGAAGTACAGTGAAACAGACAGTAGATGTCTCCCTTGTCCGTGCAGCTGCGTGTCTGCGTGAGTACGCTGCTGTCTACAGTTGAGAGAGTCGCCATTTTGAAAAGAGAATCGTTCACCGCACACCCACCCTGAGAACTGGAACTATGCCGCGGGGCCGGCCTCGCAAACTGAGAGTTCAAAGCAACGACGAAACAGGTAACAAGTTCCAAAATGCAAAGAATAAAATATACAGATTATGTGCTATCCAAATAACCTGGTATTATTTTGCCAAACGTCTCTGCAGCTCATATAATAACACTTCAATGTAGTGTATATAGTCCCCGGATATAGTATTGCGGGAGGGCTTTGCTTTGTACGGCGAAGGAGTGATTGAGGCGGAATGATATTAATAACGTTTCGGTGGCTCTTCTTATTGGCTTCCAGTCTAAATTAGTGTCCGAGAGGAGCGGAGCAGCGGTGCAGTGCAGCGTTAGTTAATTTACGCTTTCTTTGCCTGCAATACGTTTTTCCTAGTATTTCGTTGTTAGCATGTTGTTGCTAACTAGCGCGCTTTGCTACCGCTAGCTTCTGCGCTAACACGCTAAAGTGTTGGCCATTGTTGTTTTTATCCCGTGAAGCTCCGTAGCGAAGCTCTCCAGCTGCAGAGAGATAAGTCGGAACAAGTTACCACAGCCACACGCTGAACACGACCTGAAGAAAGTCGGAATGCACCCATTTTGCACTTTAATGTCATTATCGGAATGCAATATCTGGCACAGTTACAACGGCACGTTAAATTTCACGTCGCCACGTGATGCCGCCGCTGGCGAACAACACAAATGACCAAACCCTGAAGTTGTGTAAAAATGATGAATGGATTATTGTTCTATAAACCAAGTACACGCAGCCCGAGCCCAGCCAGTGACAGCCAAGGTGGGCGTGTAACACCAAACTGTTGAGCACCGAAATGTAGCGAACCCGGTGCACAGCCAGAAAGGATGTGTGCACAGTGCACACGACTCTAAATGCATATGGAGGCAAGCTTTGGTACACAGACGTGAACTTTTGGATGCATTCAGTGTTGAACGTGGAATACTACATTACCATCTGCTGCAATAACATACCACCCCAGTTACTAAAAGGGTGGGCGTTGTGCAATGATTTGCACATATCCTAAATAAGTATTTTAATAAGAGATGAACATAGAAAAATATCAAATGAAGGCGAGAGCTTTTATGAGTGGCATTTTAAAAAAAAAAAAATAGCATCTTGAATTTGATGGCAGCAACACATCTCAAAAAAGTTTGGACAAGCCATGTTTCCGTGCTTCCTCGTTTATTTTAACAGCAGTCCTTCAGTGTCTGAGAACTGAGTAGACCAGCTGCTGGACCTTTTGGGAGAGGAATGCTGTGCCATTCTTGTCTGCTTTTGTCGTATTTTGTGCTTCATGACGCGCTAAATGTGTTCAGACGGTCAAAGGTTATTATTAGTTTTGTATTTTCTAATTAGTTTTAATTTTTATTTTGTTTTGAATTCAGTTTAGTTTCGGTTAGTTTCCGGAGTGGGTTTGCTGGTTTAAGTTTAGTTTTTATTGTTTGAAAATGTTTAGTTTTAGTTTTCTTAATTATTATAATATGGATGGTATTTGTCAGGGGAAGATTTACGATGTTTAGATCAGAAATTACAACACAAACGCAGCACTTTGTGAAGGCAGATGAGTCACAATCATGTAGACAACCTGAGAACTCAATAAACAGATGCGCCAAAGCCTCATCAGACAGGCTGTTGATCAAATTTAACCCAACTGACAAAGACTAGAACTAAGGACATTTCCTGTATATTTTTTTTTTTATTTTAGTTAGTTTCCCAAACCCACAATGTCGTTTTAGTTAGTTTTGATTTTTTCCAAAAGTCTAGTTTTTATTTTTCTTTCAGCTAACTAAAATTATATTTATCATGTAGTTTGAATTTTTATTTTAGTGTTAGTTAACTATAATAACCTTGGTCTGGACTGCACATAGACCAGCCTAGCACCCGGATTGTTCTACTGTAAAGCCATGCTGTTGTAAAAGCTCCAGTGTGTGCTTTAGCATTGTCTTGCTGAAATATGCAAAGTCTTCTTTGAGAAAGATATCACCTGGAGAGGAGCATATGCTGCTCTAAAACGTTTAGTGTTGATGGTGCCTTTCTAAATGTGCAGGTTCCCAGTGACATAGGCACTAATACACCTCCATGCCATCAGAGATGTAGGCTTTTGAACTGAGAGTTGATAACAACCCAATGGTTCCGCTCCTCTTTAATCTGGCTGCATCCACGATTTCCAAAAAGAATTTGAAATTCTGATTCATCTGACCACAAAGGAGTTTTCCACTGTGCCTCAGTTCATTGCTCGTGTTACAGATACTCCATTTGGTTTGAAAGATAAGAAAATGAACCTATATGTAAAGTGTAATGTCCCACTAACACTCAAGGTTAAAATAGTAAATATAAATATAAATAAGTAATGAGCAAACCTTAATGAAAAAGTGCAGTATGTCACATAAAAAGCATGTGGAATATTCAAAGTCTTTGCAGTTTGCAGATCCAGTTTATCACACATTGATGAACCTCTGCACATCTTTAATTCTGAGAGACTCTGCCTCTCTAAAGTGCTCTTTTTATACCCAATCACATTACTAATTTGTTTCCAGTTAATCTAATTAGTTGCAACATGTTCTTCCAGCTGTTTCTTTTTAGTACCACTTAATCTTTTTTGTCTACAAATTGTGGAGCAATTTCAGAATAATGTTCCTCACGGTAAAATTACAAAGACTTTGAATATCCTACCATCAACAGTATATAATATCATCAAAAGATTCCCAGAAGCTGGAGCCATCCCTTTGCCCAAGATGAAAATCAATATTGGAAGCTGGTGATCTTAGGGCCCTCAGGCAGCACTGCATTGCAAGCAGGCTTGATTCTATCATGGAAATCACTGCATGGGCTCTGAAACACTTCTTCAAATTACTTTCTGAACACTGTTAGCCATGCTATCCACAAATGCAAGTTAAGGCTGTAATGCAAAAAAGAAACCATATATGAACATGATCCAGAAACCTCATCATCTTTTCTGGGCCAAATCTCATTTAAAATGGACTGAGGCAAAGTGGAAAACTTATTGCCAAATAAAAATTTGAAATTCTTTTTGGAAATCATGGACTCCGTGTCCTCTGGACTAAAGAGGAGAGGGACCGTCTGGTTTGTTATCAGTACTCACTTCAAAACCCTGCCTTCTCTAATGTCATGGGGGTTAGTGCCTACGGTTCTGGCGTCTTGCACATCTGGAAAAGTACCATCACTGTTGAAAGGTTTTTGCAGGTTTTAGAGCAACATATGCTCCCCTCCAGATGACATCTTTTTCAGGGAAGGCTTTGCATATTTCAGATAATACTAAACCACATACTGCAGCTTTTCCAACGGCATGACTTCATAGTAGAAGAGTACAGGTGCAGGTATGGCCTGCCTGCAGTCCAGACCTTTGACCAACTGAAAACATTTGGCACATCATGAAATACAGAATACATAAAAGAAGACCCGGGACTGCTGAGCAACTGGAATCCTATATCAGACACGAATGGGGCAGCATTCCTTCCCAAAATCCCAGCAGCTGGTTTCCCATCAGTTTCTAGACATTTGAGGACTGTTGTTAAAATAAGAGCTGATACTACACAGTGGTAAACATGGTCCTGTCCCTTTTTTTTTGAGATGTGTTGCTGCCATCGAATTCAATGTGAGTATTTTTATGAAACTGTAAGATATTCCCCTATTAACATTTGATATGTGTTCTTTGTTCTTTTTGAATAAAATATTGGTTTGTAATATTCAAAAACCATTGTATTATGTTTTTTATTTATAATTTACACACATAAATTTGGAATTGGGGTTGTAAAAGCATTCTCTAGATTAGACAGATGATGTTTATAGTGTAAATATAGCCTACTGTTTGAATTCAGGCTTCATGTTTTAGACCTTAAAAAGCCAGGCACCACATCACCTGTACAGCTGAAGAGGCTAGCAGAAGATGTACACATGCACTTTAGCTATCTTTCACAGGAGAAAGCCTCTTAAACCACCTTAAGATACTCATGTCACCCCTTGTACTTGTCATCAGACACAGATCCCAGTGAATCTAAGACAGAGAGCTTCAGTGATGGAGAGCTCAAGGATAAGAAATGCACAATATGCTCTCAGATCTTTACCACAGAGAGCCAATTGCAGAAGCATCT
Source organism: Etroplus canarensis (assembly GCA_015106775.1). Taxonomy (NCBI): domain Eukaryota; kingdom Metazoa; phylum Chordata; class Actinopteri; order Cichliformes; family Cichlidae; genus Etroplus; species Etroplus canarensis. The sequence goes on along the minus strand of VUQH01081258.1, from coordinate 7,221 downwards.
TCGCGAACATGAGATCAATGACAAGGTAAGTACAGTATGGACATGTCAGCAGGACACAGTATCTTGAATTTGGTCATTTTAGTTGCATTAGGTGGCTGTCTGTCACTGATGGGCATCCTGGAGAATTTCAGTATTATTAGATAGATACTCTGTTCATCCCCATACGGCTCTATAAAGCTCAGCAAGAGCAGCTGAGGTTTTAGCACTTTGTTTAAGGGCTCTTTAATTTCTGACATTTTAAGTGAGATGAAATGTTTATGGAGGAATTGTCTGATGATTTCCAGGGTTTTGGCTGTTGTACTTTGTACAACCCCCATTTCCAGAAAAGTTGTGGTATTTTTAAAAATGCAATAAAAAATCTGTGATGTGTTGTTTCATGTGAACCTTCAGTTAACTGAAAAAAGTTTTTTAAAAAAAACGTCTTCAGTAGTTTTACTGACCATCATAATTGTATTTTGTAAATATATAAAAATGTAGAATTTGATGGCTGCAACACACTCAATAAAATTGGAATAGAGGCATGTTTACCATTGTGTTACATCACCTTTCCTTTTGATAAAGCACTTTAATAAATTTGGATGCTAATTGTTGTAGTTTTGCAAGTGGAACTCTTGTCAGTTGTGGCTTGATATAACACTTCAGCTGCCTAATGGTCTGTGGTCACAATAGTGTGATTCTAGTCTTCATGATATGCCATACATTTTCAATAGGTGATAGCTCTGGACTGGCACTAGGCTAGTCACGCACACGCTGTTTTTATGAAACCACGGTTTTATAGTTGTGCAGAATGTGGTCTGGCATTTTTCTGCTGAACTAAACATCGACATCTCTGGAAGAGGTGTCTCTTTGATGGCAACTTGTCTCTATAAAATCCAAATATACACCTCAGAGTCAATGGTATGTTCACATACATGCAATTCACTCATGCTGTGGGCACTTACGGATCCCCATACCATTAGAGATGCTAGCTTTTACAACTTTCACTGATAACAATCTGGATGATTGTTTTAATCTTCGGCATGGAGAATTTGATACTGTTTTCATTACAAAAAGGAGCTGAAGTGTGGACTAATCTGACCACAGCACAGAGTTCCCCAGTCGTTTGCAACTGAGATGAGCTCAGACCCAGAGAACTCAGTGTCATTTCTGGATAGAGTTGATGTATGACTTCCCCCTTGCTTAAAATAGTTTCAAGTTGCATTTCTGGAAGCAACAATGAGCTGTTTTAAGTGACAGTGGTTTTCTGAAGTACTCCTGAGCCCAGATAGCTATATTTGTCACAGGTATCATCTTAGCCAGTGTTGCTTGAGGGCTCAGAAACCATGTGCATTCATCAATGGTTTCCGGCCTTGCTCTTTACGTACTGAGATGTCTCAGAATTCTCTGAATCTTTGTTACAATATTATACACTGAAGATGCTGAAACACCTAAATTCTCAGAAATCCTGCACTGAGAAATATTCCTTTTGAACTGACTAACAATTCTCTCATGAACTCATCTTTGCTTGCAAAGACTGAGCCTTTTATACCAGTCATCATACCCAACCCACTCCCAATTAGCCTACATAATGTGGAGTCTTCCAAAGTGGTGTTGTTTGAATATTTTGTGCCTTTATTAGTCTTATTTTAACTCTGTTCCAACTGCTGTTGAGTGTGTTGGAGCCGTTTAAAAACCTATATTTGAGTATCAAAATCTAAATTTGTGTATATTTATATAACACAGTTAAGTTGGTCAGTAACTCTATCAAAAATCTGTTCTTTTTACTTCTGTCATTTAAATGAAGGTTCACATGAACTAACTTCACAGATTTTTGTTTTCATTGCATTTGTGTGCAGAGAAATAATTATGCTTTAAGTAGAGTTTACCTAATTAATTAATTTAATCAAAAGTAATCAGTTTAGTCAACTCAAAAAAATAGAGAAACTTAATATTTAAGGGAATAGAATCTTGGAGAAACAGTTAATTTAAATACACTGAGCATTTGTCTTTACAGTGATGGGAAGCTTTCAGTCTGACCCATTCATCTGAGTTTTAGGGCAAGTAAAAAGAATAACAAACGTGATGTAGTCAAAACTGCAGTGGATGTGCAATGTCCCAGCTACAGGCTGGGTTTGGGTTACTCTGGTGGCTTAACTTTAAAGCTGGAGCTGTCTGGGATTTTTCAGCATGGATATTTTTTCATATCATGGAGGTTTTAACTTGCTGTAGTTTGTTTGGCATGCTCAAAACAGGTCTCAACTTATTTGGTGACAGTTGCTTAAAAAGCTTCTGAAATGTGCTGTTACCAACAGCATGGTGAATACTCTCTCTACTACATATATCTGGGGTTATTTACTAGCCCTCTTTATTAAAACAGAGCTGCACCATTCCTGTACTACTGCTTGTTTTTCTACGTGATATTTTTTTCATATTGCAAATGTGAAAAGAGGCCTTCTGAACTGGGCTGATTTAAATGAAGTGCTACAATGTAAGACACTTGATGTTAGGCTATTTATGCTGTGTGTCTGGAAAGAAGTGAAGCAGTAAAATGGAAAAGTACAGTATGTTCTGTGCTATTAAACTGTTTGAAAAAGCAACTGTGGAACCAACATGGCATACTGTGACTCCTAGACAAATAAAAAAAAAGATTATGGGCAATTTGACAGCTTTTATGAGGTTTAAATTTAAGTACATTATGTGAATGCCGGCCCTAGTCATAATGATAGTTGTAAGTATTGAAAATGACTGTAGCTACTTTTGCATTATATTTCTAGTCTTTATTTTATTGTTGTGGTTATGAGGTGCTATAACTGAAATTTTTGTAAGAAAAACCAGAGTTTCCAGGGACAGTTTGTAATAGTGCAGAAAATATTACTGTCTGCTGTAGTCAGCCCTCAGTAATAATAGTAAATCAGTTTCAGTAGCTGTTTGTATGAATTCTCATTCCCTCCTAAATATGTTGAGCTGCAACATAGGAAAATCCCAACATACCTGCTGTAGTTTGAGAGACAAAAAGTATGTCTAGAACTGCCAAGGTGGTTAGTTTGACTCTTTGGTGGTTTAAAATCACGTAATTCTGTTAAAATATAAGTATTATATTAGTTCAAATTTCCTGACTTTTCTTAAATTGGGTTTATTCATCCTATAGTGAATTTTGAGATGGTTGGATTAAAAAAAGTCCACTCATACCTACAACCACCGAGGAAGGTCATTTTGACTGCCATAGAAATAAATGTAAAATCTTGTGTACAACAGGAGTCTCTTGCCTGGCTGCCGCACAACATGTATTGTTTGCACACATTTTGATATGAAGGCTGTGAAGCATGAGCTGGATGACAGTGATAGATGAATATATAGAGCACTGTATAGTTAGATAAAAGATGAATAATTAGTGCAGGTCCGAATGGGTAGGGAAAGGGATATTAAGCTGTGGCAGAGCGGGTGATTCGACAGCGTGCAGAACTGGGTAGGATGCTGGCTGTATAGAGCAGTGGGGGAACTTTAACTGAGCTGAACAGGGTACAGATGTGGCAGACTAATCCAAGCAAGTAAAGAGTGAAATCCTGAGCAGAATAGCTTAATCAGGCCAGTTTTAGATCTGCGAAGCAGAGCTGAGGAGATGAAGGGCTGCAGAGTGCATGACAGATAAGAGAGAGAGACAGCTCAGGTGCAGAGCAGACAGAGGTGGATTGTGATAAAACTTTTCACTGTTCTACTTTCACAGTAATTTTTTTATTAAAATGTTTTTCGTATTTTGTTATAGCTGCTATGTGGTACATTTTAAAATGTTGTCAATGAGATGTTCAATCTGTTTAACAGTGAGTGCTCTGTTTTTTATACCTTCTTTATTTCAGCACAACTAATACCACATGTCATCCAAAATTTGTTTTTATTTTTTTCATGATGCTCTTCCTCTGCACTGGTTTTATTATTTATTTATTTATTATTGACATATGTGCTAGTTATTGTGTTGTTTGTTGTACCCTTTGTTTATCAATGGTTTCTAAAATATATTTTACCTTTACTATCTAAAATGAAATATTTCAGTCATTTGTAGCAGTAATAAATCCCCTTAAATGTAATCTTAAATGCTTATTTGGCGAGTCTTACTTTTGCTTTAAACCCCCCCCCCAAAAAAAAAAAAAAAAAACAACAAAATAAAATAAATTAAAAAAACATTGAACAATCTGACCTTGGAATGAATTTGCTGGTACATCCACTCCAGGAAAGATTGGCAGCTGTCTTGAATGTCTTTTACTCGTGAGTAATCTTTCTCACTGTTGAATGATGACCTTCAAATTGTTTGGAAATGGCGCTCTAATCCTTCCCAAATTGATGGGCAGCAGCAATTTCTTCTCTTAACCTCATTGCTGATGTCTTCCTCCTTGACATTATGCTAACACACATCTAAATGGTCCAGACCAGCAAACTGCCTAAATGTCTGCTTGCCTAGAGCTGGTCACAATGAAAAAGGATCGGTTAATCAAGGTCATTTGATTAGCAGCTGCTACTTACCTTCTTTGTTCTATGGAAGCATTAAAGGTGTACTTAGTTTTTCACAAGACTGCATTATGCTTTTTCGCATGACTGTAAAGTAGTGGGAACAATCATGTCTTTGCCACTTTCACGTTATGCTCACTTTTAGTCATGTTGCCTCTGCATTATCACAGAGGGATTAGGTTCTTTGCTTCATGCTACCAAGGAGAAAGTAGGAATAGAGAAAACTAGGTGCAAAAAGGCTTCAGTTGGAACCTAATTCATTTCATTTGCAGCTGCACTTGTAGTTGTGGGCCTTTTCAATTTCAAGGCCATTATCTTCACTTTCACTCTCTCCAGGCTGTAGTGAGCTTGTGGTATGCTAAAACTGGGTAAGACTCAACTGTGTCAGCATCACTCTCAGACTTCACTGGATTCAAATAAGCACTCTGAAATTAAGTTGGCTTGTTCCTCTAATAGAAGGGAAATTTAATATTGGGGCCATTTTCGCCTCGTGGGATTCTTTTTCCCATTGCCTGTTAATATTCTGTACTTGCTACCCTACACAACAAAAGCGGGGGCTTAATTTAGATAAAATAGCACAATGATTGAGATTCAGCTGGGTGTTCTACCACTTAGTCTCCATTCTGTCTCCAGCTGTCTTCACCAAGAGGCCCTTTAACTTTAACTGTTGCATTATTTTTTATGTCCTTTAATTTCTCTTTTACTTACAGCCTCATCGATGTGACCAGTGCCCACAGACCTTCAATGTGGAGTTCAACCTCACACTACACAAGTCCACGCACACTACATCTGACTTCACTTGCCCTGTTTGCAATAAAAAGTTCTCCCGCATTGCCAGCCTTAAATCCCATATCATGCTTCACGAAAAGGAGGAGGTAAGTCACCTTATGTTGTGCTTTCTGTGGATCTATGTGAAATAACTTCATTTCTCTTTCAGATTCCTCTCTATTTAATTGGTTCCCATCCCTGCAGAATCTGATCTGTGCAGAGTGCGGAGATGAGTTCATTCTTCAGAGTCAGCTCTCTCTGCACCTTGAGGAACATCGGAAAGAGCTCTCGGGCATCAGGGTCTACACCTGCAAGACCTGTGACAAGGAGTTCAAGACATCTGCACAAATAAAGGAGCATATGAAGAGTCACATCAAGATGAGGTCAGAAGGGGCTTCGAGATGTTGATATATTATATTTGACACAATCAAAAAGAAAACCGCATAAGGTTAAAAGCGGGGTGTGAATCCTGGAGCTGTTTAAAGGAACCAAATGCATGCTTGTTTATAGTCTAAAGCTGCTCTTTTTTAATACTGAACAATTTAAACAGATGTAGTACTTTGTGCACACTAAACCAAGATATAGTTAACCCTTACCAAGAAAAAGACATTCCTGCATCATAGTTTTGGGTAGAATAACATCTGTGTAGAATGAAAGACCGTGTGTGTTATAAACATGTCAATTTGTGTACTGGTGACAAATTATTAATGTGTAGCCAGAAGAGCTTCGGTATGGTTTAGATTTCCTAAAGTCTCTGGAGCCCTTCTGCAGTGAGGCCTTTCTAAGGAAGAGTCTAGTTATCTCCTATAAGTAAACAACTGAGTTGGTATCTGGTGACTCACATTATTTTCATACTCATCTAACTATTTAAAACCACTTGTGCTTTATGGAGAAGTGTATCGTGCTTCTAGAAGACACCACTCAACCATAGAAATGCAAATCAAAACATTATCAGAATAAAGTATTCTGATAAAAAAAAAAAGTCATCACATCCCCTCCTGTTAAGGGCCAAAGGTTCAAGTTTTTCCTTTATTTGTCACGCATCTGTAGTTGGAAACTGAATTAAAGATGTCTTTTAACCTTACTTCAAACCCAGCTGCCCCTAAAAGGCTAATATCTCCTGCTTCAATCTCCCCTAACTTGTGAACAAGACCCAGAGTGAGCATGCCACCATTTTCCAAACTGAGAACAATGGCCTAAAACTTGGAGGTGCTAATTCTCATCCCAGCTGCTTCGCACTCGGCTGCAAACTACCCCAGTGCAAGCTGAAAATCTTGGTTTGATGAAGCCACATCATCTGCAAAAAGCAGAGATGAGATCCTGAGGTCACCATACACGACATCCTCCACCCCTTCGCTGTGCCTAGAAATTCTGTTGATAAAAATTTGAACAGGATCAGTGACAAAGGGCAGCCCTGGCAGAGTCCAAAACCCACTGGGAATTTGTCTGACTTATTACTAGCAATATAAACCATGCTTTCACATCGGTCGTATAAGGACTGGATAGCCTGGAGCAATGGACACAGTACCCCACATTCTCAAAGCAACCTCTCACAGAATACCCTAAGGGGAATGGTCAAATGCCTTCTCCATGTCCACAAAACACATGTACAGTGGGTACGGAAAGTATTAAGACCCCTTTAAATTTTTCACTCTTTGTGTCATTGCAGCCATTTGCCAAAATCAAAAAAGTTCTTTTTATTTCTCATTAATGTACACTCAGCACCCCATCTTGACAGAAAAAACCAGAAATGTAGAAATTTTTGCAAATTTATTAAAAAAGAAAAACTGAAATATCACATGGTCATAAGTATTCAGACCCTTTGCAGTGACACTCATATTTAACGCACATGCTGTCCATTTCTTCTGATCCTCCTTGAGATGGTTCTGCTCCTTCATTGGAGTCCAGCTGTGTTTAATTAAACTGATTGGACTTGATTAGGAAAGGCACACACCTGTCTATATAAGACCTTAC
>VUQH01081255.1:0-10263 GCA_015106775.1 Etroplus canarensis | reverse complement strand
ACCAGGTGCCACTTCTGTCAGATAAGAACAGGAAGTTGAGGCTACAGTTCACACAGACTCACCAACATTGGACAACAGAAGATTGAAAAATGTTGCCTGGTCTGATGAGTCTCCATTCCTGCTGCCACATTCAGATGGTCAGAGTTTGGTGTGAAGACCATGAAAGCATGGATCCATCCTGCCTTGTATCAGAGCTTCAGGCTGCTGGTGGTGTCATGGTGTGGGGGATATTTCCTAAGTACCACTGAGCATGGTTTAAAGCCCACAGCCTACCTGAGTGTTGTTGCTGACTGTGTCCATCCCTTTATGACCACAGTGTACCATCTTCTGATGGCTGCTTCCAGCAGGATAACACACCATGTCACAAAGCTCAGATCATCTCAAACATGACGATGAGTTCACTGTCCTCAGATGTCCTCCACAGTCAGCAGATCTCAGTCCAACAGAGACCGTTGGGATGTGGAACAGGAGATTCTCATCATGGGTGTTCAGCCCACAAATCTGCAGCAACTGTGTGATGCTGTCATGTCAACATGGAGCAACATCTCTGGGGAACGTTTCAGCAGCTTGTTAACTCTGTGCCATGAGAATTAGAAAGGGGTTTGGCCTGGTGTGAGCAAAGTGCACTTAATGAAACGTAGTAGTCACTTCAGTCATTTGCCTTGATGTTGAGAAAAGTTTAACTCAGGACCCGTCCATTTCACATTGGCAGTCGTTATTTCACCCTTAGCCGCTTCAAGTTGCTGGGTGTCACTAACTTTCAGTGTGTTGTAGCAATGTGTTGATCTCTGGTTTCCACATTGCTACGAATCACTTCTGATGTGGACGCCTTTAATGTGAGGTGAAACTTCATGTTGCGTTTGGTGTGAACGTTAAAGCCACCATCAAACTCTGAATGTCACACTGCTGCGAGAAAATCTGATTCTTATCAGGGTGTGCCTTTGTGTGGAGCTGAGGTCTAAATGTAGGTAAAATCTTTCTAAATAAAGGTCCTGAGCTTCTTTAAAACCTTCAAAGTGAATTTAAGATCCTCCATATTTCAGTTTGCATTAGCTTTGCTATGTTGCAGCCTTCAGGATGATCACAGTTAGTTTGACTTCAGTCACTGAAAACTTGAGCAAAGGAGGAGTTACTCAGCTGCAGTTGACCAATCAGAGACAGACTTGACACCTAAAATAAGACTAATATAATTGTCATGGCAAGATGAGAGGAAGGCACGGATGACCTTTTCAAAATCTGGGAAGCTTTGCAAGTGCCTGGAGATGAAAAGGCTAGTTTTAACAGTTGCCTTTATTTATTTATTAAAAGTTAAGCTGCTATCAAAAAGCACTCCCAGGTTCCAGCAAAGGGTTTCACATACCTTGTAAAGGGTTAGGGTCATGGAGGTCAGGGTTGGCAAACAGGATGTTTTATTTTCATTTTAATGAAAAAAATTCCTAGTTATCCATGTCTTGACGTCTTCCAGACAGTCCAGTAAGGCCTTAGTGGCAGTTTTCGTGTTCTGTTTCAATGACAGATAGATCTGGGTATCGTCTGCATAGCAATGAAAGGTGATACCATGTTTTTGAAGACTAAATCTAGTGGAAAGCAGATAAAGTGTGCAAAGAAGTGGGCCAAGAGTGAAGCCCTGAGGGACCCCACATAAAGAGGAGTCGTCGAGGATGATGTGTCACCCAGCCCAACTGAAACCCTTCTGTTGCTTAAATATGATCTAAACCATTGCAGAGTTGTTCCAGCTGAGAGATGAGAACACCATCGTCTATAGTATCAAAGGTATCACTGAGGTCTAAAACAACTAAAATGGCAGAATCCCCTGAGTCCATGATGGAAAAAAGATCATTTAAAACTTTGAAAACCAGATTAAAATATTTCAAAAACACCGCTTCTATCTAAACAGGCATGGATCTGAAGAAAAACAACTTGCTCCAGTTGAGAAATCACTCTGAAGTTGGTCTTTTCCAAGTTTTGCTGTTAAAGAACAGGCTCCACCACAGCATATTTAAAATCAACACAAACACGGAGAAAAGAAATGAGAACCAACCAATGTAAAGTGTCCCAAAATGTTCCCTGATTTGAATTCTTGATTAAATTTCTTATCAGCTCATCTGGCCAGAGGACTGATGAGCTCATGTCATGGCAAATCATCTAGCCACGTTTCACAAGGATTGCTACTCCTCCTACAGTGTATAGTCAAAATCTCACACGCAGCGATCACCTAATAGATCTTCACCTAGAAAGTCAAGGTCATTTTTCCTTTTTTTTTTGTTTTTACAAGAAACACTACTCCTATCAGACAATACTGATGATACCGTGGGAGAAGTAGCAATTCTTATGAGTAGAGTATAGGTCTGATTTTAACCAAACTTGCACACAATGATCACCTAATGGTTCTTGATCCAAACTGTCCTCAAGGTCATATTTGTCATTTTACCAACACTTTCCATTTTCATAAGAATCTCTACTCCTAAGAGTATTGGTCTGGATTGTAATGTTCAGAAAATGAGTGTTTGCATGTGCCGGTCTGTCGTCTACATAAATGCCATCATTAGGTTTATTCATGTCATATTAATGATGTCTTAGGCGACGTCAGGACCATCGTCCTGGACTGTTTGTGAGCCTCCTTAGTATGTGCAGTACGGCCAACCAACGACAGGAAGCTGGCCACTGGCAGCACTGGAGCGGCTTGCGACCCCGAGTCAGGTCATCGTTGGGTTCACCTGGTTTGTTTTCTTTGTGTCATCAGGAGGAGGCTCCACCACAGCGGTCTGTGGCTGAACTCGCAAGAAGATTCAAAGGCTCGGCTCCTCCGCAGAGCACTGCCGGGAATGAAGAGGTTAGTGTAATGACAGCAGAGCATAGGCCCATCCCTCTACAGCAGGTCAATCTCAGGGTAAAAAGTCCCTGAACTTATCTACAAACACCACCTCAGTCATTACACTCTTGTTTGCTCTACGACATCAGATATGTTTGTATTTTTTTCTATGTTCTCGAGTCGTTTGTAACGGTCATGTTTTAACCGCTGTTGTGTTGTTTGCCAGGGAAAACCGGTCCGACGACGACCACCCCGGACTTTACAGCTCCCCAAACCACAGGGAGATGACCCGGAGGTGAGAGACGGCGAGACGCGAGGAAACATTAAAAAGAAATTCCCAAGAAGTGACGAAATAAAACTAAACAAATCACAAATGTTACATCAAATGTGGTGACAAATACTACGAACACCAAAGACAACCAAAAACAGACAGAAAGCTGCTCCCTTTGATGAAACCTGTGACGAATGTGCAAACAGAGACAAATAACTGTCAAGTATTTCTGCAAAGTTAAACAAAGGAAGCACAAAAAAGAAAAATAACAAAGACCAAACACCGAAAATAAACCAAATAAAGCTCAAATACCTACAATGACTGAATGTCAACAAATGGCTACAATCTGTGAAAATGTCAGTTTTCCTAAAGCAGCGGCACACTCCACTCACTCAACCTTTACCATCAGATGAACTTTCGATGGGAACGCCCTCGCCATTCTCTCAGCCAGTGTCATTCCCACGTTCTCTGGCATCTTCTCTTTCTCTTTTGGGCTGTTTTCTTTTTCAGAGCAAATCATTGAAGAAACCAAAAAAAGATTTTTCTGTCTCTTTGCTCAACAGCGTTTCATCTTGGAAATTTAGATCCATCCTTTAGTCTATTATTTTCCTTCAGTCTGTTTGATTTTCTCGTGCTTATACAAAGTCAGGTCATGGAGGCAGCACTCTGAACAGATGTTCCAGACATCCTTCTCCAGATTTTGCCAGTTCCCCATGGGGTATCCTAAGGCGTTCCCAAACCAGACTAGATATATAATGTCTCCAGAGCGTTCAGGATCCACCCTGGTAAAAGTCCGGGCCCGGAGCTTATCCCCGGTTTCTGCTGCGTGAAGTGACTTCAAAGTTAACCTCCTCCTCACAGGTTACCTTCCCAGTAGTTTACTGGTGAACTCACGACCTCTCGATCATGAGCCTGGCACCTTAACCATTACACCACCGCCCCTGCTGATCCGCCCTGGGGTCGTGCCCTAAAAACCTCAAACTGCCTTTTGACATAAAACTTGAAACCTGAACAGAACCACCCTGCAGAGGAAACTGTCAGTGTTTCACATCGTTCTTTAGACTGTTATCTCAGTTCATTGAAGTTTGCAGGAATTTCTTTATGCACAGCTCTCTTAAAGTCCCACCACAGCACTTCACTGGGGTTGAGGTCTGGACTTTGACTGGGTCATTACAACACCTTGATTCTTTTCTTTTTCAGCCATTCTGTTGGAGATTTGCTGCTGTGTTTGGGATCATTGACCTGTTGATGACCTAATTTGAGTCCAAGCTTTAGCTGCGGGACAGATGTCCTCAAATTTGACTCTAGAATACTTTGGTATACAGAAGAGTTCATGGTGGACTCATTGACTGCAAGGTGCCCAGGTCCTGTGGCTGCAAAACAAACCCATATCATCATCCCTCCACCACCGTGCTGAAAGTTGCTATGAGGTGTTTGTGCTGATATCTGGTCTGGTCTGTCCCAGAAGTCTGGTGCTTTGTTCAGATGCAGCTTTGTAAACCTAAGCTGTGCTGCCATGTTCTTTTTAGAGAGAAAGGCTTTCTCCTGCAACCCTTCCAAACAAGCCATACTTGTTCATTCTGTTTCTAACTGTCCTGTCATGAACTTTAACCTTTAACTTCAGTAGAGTCTGAGATGTAGGGTTTTTAGACCTTGGGCTGAATTTGCGGGGACGTCCACTCCTGGGAAGATTGGTTTTCCACTTGTGAATGATCTTTCTCAGTCCAGACTGACAGACATCAAGCAGCCTGGAAATGGTCCTTTAACCCTTCACATACTGATGGACACCTTCACATGATGATTAGCAGCACCTGGCTGATACTGACCCTCTTCATTCCTGTGGGAGCAGCGAGGAACTTAGTTCTTTTCTCTGTGACTGTACCTCCAGTGGAGCACAGATACCAAGACTGGCTCTCTAAATCATGTTTCATTAGTCGATCATCAAACATGATGGTGAATTAAGGTCTCACTTCATCAGATCAGGTCTGCAGGCTGTGCTCATCGAGCTGTCTGTCCAGTGACACACTAACCTGTTTTATGGCTTCATCTTTTATGTGGCGTGGCCGCCATCAGGCCGGCAGGGCGTGCTTAGTCACGAGTGGCTTAATATCCTGATCTTACTCACACTGCTGGCATTCATGAAGAGCTCGTGACTCAGTGTGTCAGCGCGCCATAAATCTTAATAACATACCTGTGTGTATTTTACTCTCTTGTTCTGTCTGTCCTCATTTTCTTCTTCATCCCACCATCATCCATTGGCAGGTCTTTCTCAGAAGTTCAGGTCAGATGTTCAGGTCAGATGTTCACGTCTCCCATTCTAGTTGTTTGTTCTCAGTTTTTTAGTTTGGCTGTGAAGCTACCAGGTCAGATTTCATGACACTGAGCAAAAAGAAAGAACATTACTTTTTATTACAGATCTTTAAAACATTCCAAATAAAGCACTGACTCTGACAGAGGATGTTTTGTATTTACAGCTGGACGTATTAGACAACATTTTGGGTTCAGGTGAGTTTAAGTATTGGGACAGAATGTTTTCGGCTAAATTAAAGTCAGTAATACTTTATATCTGGTTGCTATCTTTTGCTTGCAGTAACTGCAGTAAGCCTATGACCCACAGACTCCACCTGATTTCTTGTTTATTCATTAGTTAGGCGGATGTTTTGTTGGGTGTCTCCCTTCAGCCTTCTCTTCAGGAGGTTCATTCATACACAATTTCCCCCCTGGGATTAATAAAGTATTCTGATTTGGATTCAAATCTGCTGATTGACTCGGTCAGTCCAAATCTTCTATTTTTCCCTAGTGAAGTTCTTTGCTGAGGTGGCAGTGAATAAAGTTCCTCCTGATTGGTTTGGTTGCATTTCTCCATAAATTAGTTGACCGTATGTTTCAGTAAACTTCTGTGTTCATTGAGCTGCTATCATGAGTTCCATCATCAATAAAAATGAACGGGCCTGTTCCAGAAGCAGCCACGTAAGCCCGAGCCATGACACAGCCTCCACCGTGCTCCAGAGATGAGCTTGTATGTTTAGGATCCTGAGCAGATCCCTGAAGCCCCTGTCACACCGTGACGATTTAACCAAAAAAATTCAGCAAATACGCTGGTGTATGTCAAATAAGTTATTGGTAAGTTTTGTATAAGTTAAGAGCATGCTGAAGCATGCTGGGACATGTGGTAGTACGGCGAGGTTGCTGAAAAATTTTGAGCGTGCACAAAATTTCCCCTGTATTCCAGCGTATGGCTCATTAATCCTGCATACGCAGGTCATAAGTTGTAGGTAAGTTAAGTGATCATTGACGCACGTTCACACGTTACTTGTAAGTTACTCATAAGTGGAAATACGTGGAGATAATGTCTAACATACCCAAAACTTATTTCTAACCTATGAGTAATATGCTTTGAACCTATGTGTAACTTATAGCCAACTTATCTCCAACACATATTGACGTATGTAGACGTATTTGGCGTGTTCTGGATGACCACAGCACTTACTGAACGTGCTTCTGACTTACAGCTACAGTATAATGGCGTTTTGGCTGAGAGTACTATTGATGATGCCCGAGAGGCGTTGGAACCTGCATCATCTCCATCACAGGGTGAAGGTGAGGGTGATGAGGGTGTGGGTGATGATGGTTCCTCCATGTGTCCACCTTCTTGATACCATTCTTCCATTTATTTTCTTCAGCATTACTGTGAATAGGCTATGACACGCTATGCATATGTTGTGAATGTTGGCAACATGCTAAGCATTCTTTGGTATAAGTTATCTATAAGTTATGGAAACGTTCTATATAAGTTACTAATGCGTTATGTATACATCTATAATTTTACTTCTCCATGCTCTCGCCTTTCCATCACGTTAGTAAAGCTTCATCTTTGGCTCAGCAGTCCATAAAACTTTGCTCCCGTCGTTCATCTCTAGACTTTTTTGCAAATTCCAGTCTGGCTTTCTGATTTTTCCTGCTGATGAGTGGTTTTCATCTTGCAGTACTTGTTGCCCGAGCTTCTTCCTGTTGTGTCATTGTCCGTTTTATTGCTGCTGTTATGCTTTCCTTTCATTGTGTGTGTTCATGGCTCCTGTGTGAGCATCTTTTGTTCGTGAAGCTCAAGCAAACAGAACAATGTAATGTTCCCTCCTCATGAGTTGCACACAGTTGGATCCCTGTAGGTTTTATAACATCAAAACCATCCTTCTGAGTCTGGCAGTCCCAACAGTGGATCTGTTGTGAGCTTTATTTTAATTTCAACCTTTTATTTTGGCCATTTTCTTTTGTCAGAGGGAACAAATTGTCTTTTGACAGAGCCTGAGTCTCACACTCTGTGGTATGAGCTGGGACCGGCGAGCCTCACTTTCATCAATGCCGTTCTGTCAGAGTGTCGGAGCTGTGGGTGGACAAACACTGTGAAAGTCTGTCTGTGTTCGAGCAGGAGACGTTCAGTCCAAACCACTAACATTACTCTGCTGGGAAAATTCCCTCAGTCACCACAAAAACTAGAGCTGGTACTTAGAGAAGTAGAGGACATGTTGGGGACTGTATTCAGTTCTAGAAGAATCATTCCTGCAGTCCCAGTTTCCTTTTTCCAAAGTTTAGAGTCTGTAGTTAGAAACCTGAAAAACATATTCCCAAGCTGCTGCTATAATCCCTCTGTGTGGAATCTCCTCAGATGTGTCTTCGGTTCCACAGCAGTGCTTTCTTCCTCTCTTAACCACATACAGTATTGTGCAAAAGTCTTAAACCATCCTTCATTACTTCTTATTTTGCAAGTGCAGTAATAGTTCTCCAGGCTTTCTGAAGGTCTTCCAAGGTTTTTCTTTGGACGTTGGCTGTCCAGTCTGTTTACCTGAGGAAACAGCACAAGTGGAGGACAAAAGAAGAAGTAGCAGGCCTAAAGAAACATCTACATCAGATGGACAGTATCTGAAATGTTCTTAAGAAACAGGACAGAATCCAGCAGAGACCTGAGAGATGCATCTGGACCTTCTACTGTTGGGTGAAGCCTCATCATGGTGTCATGGTCCACCTGTCCACCGGGTGCCAACCTCCTTATTTCTCCGTTTCTTGTGCCCCTCCTCTCCTCTCCTGTCTGGCTGCGTGTTATGGTGCTCAGCTGCGGGAGTGGGTGTGGCTTAGGGGGGATCTCTCAGGTGCACTTGTTCCCCTCATTGCCAGGTTGTTAGCTGCTCACGCTGCAGTAAGCCGGGCCGCTCCTGTTGTCGTGTTCTCATGAACTACTGTGACGAATAGAAGAACTGATAACACTTATTAGGTTGTGGGGGTCAAAGGTCAAGGTCACAGAGGGTATTTACAGTGGATACACTGAACAATTTGGTATCCGTGTGTATGACTGGGTGAGTGTGCCTGAACTTTTTGAACAGCACTGCATGTGTAAAGCTGCACATTCATGAACAACAAAGTGTGGCTGCACTTTTCCTTTCAGATGTTCTGCATTTAACAAGGAAAATATGAAGCATGCGTTTCTTCGATGCGTGCTCGGCCTCTTGGGCCTTCTGGTTTTTGGCCGCCCTCCCTGTTGACTGTGTGTCTCTTGCAGGTAACTGGTGGGTGGAGCAGGTTGGCCTTCAGGCGCCCTGCCGAACTGGGCTCTCCTCTGCTCCCCCAGGCTGGACGACCGACGGAGCGTTTTGGTTCTTTTGGCGTGGACACACTCACACGCTTTTACTGTCATTAACAAAAAAGATTCACTGTGAGACCAGCATGGTGAAGTGCGGTCAGGGAAGGAGAAGGGTTAAACTGTTTCCATTCAGGGATCGAGGTGTTAGATATAACACAAAGCACGCACTCTTTCATTGGCAAATGGCGCAGTTGCCACTAGATTCCTGAACGTCACAAACACTTAAACTCTGTGCTGTTATGCAACATTCATCAGTGATTCTGTGTTGTGCACGAAGCAGAAACTCTGCGCCCTCAGCCTGTGTGTAGCTGTGCATGGACTTGGATCCTGTTGCAGAATGAAGCAGCGCACGAACGTTGCCGCTCGCGGTGTGAATGCACACTGTGGGTGTTAATAGCTGTTCCCAAGTGAGAGTGTGAATGAGGGAGTCTGCAAACCCTCCCCTCCCTCTGCTGCAGCTCTGACAGCCAGCAAATTACTGTAAGAATATTTCCTCTTATAGCTTCCCCGAATCAGAGCAGAACAAACAGTGTTTATTTCTGCCCACTGAAAACCTCAGCAGCAGGAATTAAATCTGTCTGAGCTCAGTTATTACTGATCCCTGAGATTCATGTTTGCTTTTGAGCTGCTGAAGTAAATCTTCTACTCAGAATCAGAATCACAATGCTTTTGTAATCCCGAGGTGTGGGGGGCCTGCTCAGATTTAACTTAGCTTACATTTTGCTAGGGATGATGTTAGCCAGCTCCACCTCTGGTGACACTTTGTAATGTTTGCTAATAAAGTCATTTAAAAATGTTTGTCTAAACTGCCACATCAGCCCTGAGAATTCGGATGAATTAGTCAACTTTATCCAGAAGGTATTTGACTATCTAAGACA
This sequence comes from Etroplus canarensis, assembly GCA_015106775.1. Classification (NCBI taxonomy): domain Eukaryota; kingdom Metazoa; phylum Chordata; class Actinopteri; order Cichliformes; family Cichlidae; genus Etroplus; species Etroplus canarensis. The sequence continues at coordinate 670 of VUQH01081255.1, read as the reverse complement.
TCTTGCTAGTCCTTAGCATCCCTCCATGAATTGAATTCCATGCTGGTATTGATTGCAGGTTCCTCAAATTCCTGTTTAGCCCAACAGGCTTCATGAAATAAAAAGAAAACTACCATGGTTCTTGTTACTTGTCGGGAAAGGGGAGCATGAGATTGAACGGCAGACTGGTGCTGCTGCTTCCACAGTAATGTAGGCGTTGAACTGGACTGTTGTGGTGAAGAGAGAGATAAGCTGGAAGTTTCTGATTTGCCTGTAAATCAGCGTTATGATGTTTGTAGTGTATAAGCCTTTTCCTTTGCCTTTGCCACTTCTCTCTTTGCTATGCGCTTAGCCTCCCAGTATTCCTGTCTGCTTTCTTTATCTCCCTGACTATCCCACTTTTTCTTTGCCAGCCTCTTCCTTTGAATACTTTCCTGTACTTCCTCATTCCACCACCAAGTCTCCTTGTCTTCTTTCCTCTGTCCAGAGGACACACCAAATACCTTCTTGGCTGTTTCCCTCACCACCTCAGCTGTACTTTCCCAGTCATCTGGTAACTTGTCACTACCACCCAGAGCCTGTCTCAACTCCACATTCCTCTCCTTAACACCATACCTACCCAACACCTCCTCATCCCCTCTGTTCCCTTCACCTACATGCCCATTGAAGTCTGCTCCAATCACCACTCTCT
>VUQH01081254.1:13706-33307 GCA_015106775.1 Etroplus canarensis | reverse complement strand
AAGGGCGCGCATATGGAGAATAAAAGAATTGAATTGTTGCTGATTTCATGAACACCAAAGCAGCTGAAACTGATTAAAAAAACCCTCTGCTACTTTACTACCCACATCAATATCACACAAGTTTGACTGCTTTGATGTTCCAAGCTCACTCACGATACATGACACAGTAGAGTCATACGTCACACAGTAGATTCATACGTCACACAGTAGACTCATGAAGAACGCTGAAGGCTTATAGACACCACCTCTCTCTCTCCCCCCTCTCAGCCAGCAGTAGCATGGTTTCCTGGTGGATAATGGCACCTGAGGCGGTCGTTGTTAACCTGGGCCTCGACCAGTTCGAAATGGAAAGTCTTATCAGGAATCCGTATTGTTGCGAAGATTTTACGTCGGATGCCCTTCCTGACGCAACCCTTTCCATTCACCCGGGCTTGGGAGCGGCACTAAGAGTACACTGGCTTGTGGTCTGTTTAAACACAATGATCTCAGACATCAGCGACTTAATGTTTTATATATATTTTTATGCTTCAAAGGAAATAAAAAGGATTTTGGTTTTATTTTGAAAACCCTCACCCGGATGTAGTAAGTTTCCTTTCCGGGATTATTGTGTGTGTTGTCCTCATGCTGGCAGCAACGGAGGAGTCTTGAGGATCCGTGCGGGTCTGTGAAGGTCTGTGAGGAGCCGTAAGGGTCTGTGAGGGTCTGTGAAGGTCTGTGAGGAGCTTCGTAGATGAGTGTTGATCACGGTGAGTTCCCACAGAGTGAGCCGAGCCTGTTGAAGAAGCTGTGGAGGTCTGAGCTGATGTTCAGCAGCAGCCTCTCACTTCAGGGATTTCCTGCCAGGCGGAGAGCAGGAGAGACGAACAGCAGAGCTTCTGGTTCTCTTCAGTAAACACACAGATCAGGTTTCTGTCTGCCACGGACTCGCATGTAATCCTCAGTGGGAGCTGCTCTGGAAGGCCGCCTCTCTGGTTTCCAGGGCAGAGGAGAAATGAGAGGGAGCCCGGGTCTTTCCTTCAGTTCTTAACAAACATCAGAGCTCCTCATCCACCCACTATGGGTGGAACCAGATACCATCTTCTCCTCACACAAGGGGAACCAAATAATCTCATAGTTTCTGGTCATCAAACTAAACTCCAGGTTTCTGCTGATCTGATCTTGGGCCATACCAGTTCTCCTCTTGGGTTTCCTCAGTCGAGGTTTCTTTACAGCACTTCCATCATGAAGATTCATAGCAGTCGACGTCGAGATGTGTCTGCTCTTTGGACTTTGTTGTGGTGGCTTCATTTTAGTGCCCCCTGGTGTCTGTGCAGGCACCTGGCCTCACCGATATCGCTGATCGTTACATACCTGCCGTGAATTGGGGGGGCGGGGAGGGGGCAGCAGTGGCTCAGTCCGTTGGGGGACTTGGTTGGCAACCAGAGGGTTTCTGTGGGCCGCTGGCTCAAGACCCGTCTGAACCTGGAGGCCAGCTTGAATCAAGACCCCATTCCGGACCCATATATATAGGTGGACTGGGGGCCAGAGAGGCGTCGGCTCACCCCCCTCACTGGCTATGCGGGGACATGTCAGCTCACTCTATTATTTTCGATGGCTGCGCTTATGCATTCATGAAGACTTAGGTAGTAATGTATTATTGTGCTGTATGGTCATATAATGTGATGATAGTTAAAGCTTTGCTTTATTTCAGCATTAAACTTTCATACAGCTGGGTTTTTTTACACTGACCAAAAACTGGCTGTAAAGTCCTCGCATTTTTATGTCCAGCTACAAAAGCGAGTGTAGGGACTATACTGTGGTTAGCCTTTTTAATTCCTTATTGCTGTCTTCTAAAGCTGAATGTGTGTCCTGCTGCAGGCTCAGAAGAACAGACATGAAGGGGAAAAGCGGAGAGCGGCTGGACAGTCGGCTCAGACAAAGAGTCGAGCAGGTATGAGTGTCTCCTCATTCTCCTGTAGCCATATGTTAGGACTTTTACAGTATTCGTTTAGCAGTGAACCAAGGATATAGTGTCTTGAGTTTAATATGCCCAGCACACAAAGTAATGCATTACTGTAATCACATTATATTTTTCTGAAACATAGTAATGTAGCACATTGCTGTGCTAAATTCAGTAAGCATACTAAAGTTGCTGATCAACAGTTATTTTATTGCTTGTGTTACATAAGTTCTTCAGAAGTATGATGGATGGCTGGTAGGAAAGAAGTTAGATGAGCTTTTTTTCTTGCGGTCAGCTGATTGAGTTTGGGTGCAGGATGGAGGAAAATGGTGGATCGGTCTCCCAATATTTCAGGGGTGGCAATATGAGCAATACTGCAAGTTTTGTTGTACAAAAGTACACATGGTAAATGGACTGGTACTTGTGATACTTGCACTTTTGTACTCTGAGCACTCAGATTGCTTTTTGCTGCAACCCTTATTCACACAGCACTTTATTTTATGCCTTCATATCGGTCGCACACATTCACACTGATGGATGGGATCAGATGCAATTTGGGGTTCAGTGTCTTGCACAAGGAGGAGCCGGGAATCAAACCACCAGCCTCTGATTGGAAGACAACCCGCTCTACCTCCTGAGCCCCCAAAGTATACAGCACCTGGGATTCCTATGGCATCGCCTACTTCAGTACTAAACAGGCCTAACCTTCCTCAGCTTCCAAGATCAAACCAGATCAGTCGTGCTCGGAATGAAGTGGCCATTAGGGGGAAAAAAGTGCAAACTGTTAAGGCCAAAAACAGCAGAAACAGGACAACATCTACTCTTTGCACACATCTGCAAAGACAGCATGCTGACATAAAGCTAGTGGCAGTCAGAATCAGGATCCCTTATTAATCCCAGGGGTCCAGATGTTCCATTAGATATAAATAAATAAATACAGATATGAGCAGATAGAAAGGAATCTGTATAAACTGCATAAACCTATACATAAAAGTGATATTGTCCCTTAAACATTCAAAGTTAAGCCAGTACATTATAATTACGTATGAAAGATAGAAAAGGAAATAAGAATGAATTGTCTTAATGTATAAAGTGAAATATCTCACATTACTTACTATTTACCGATATGGGATTAAAGGGAGGAATAATAGAGTTTGGTGGCCTCAGGTAGGAACGAGTTCGTGTTCTGTGGAGCATCGTGGTGGATTGAGTCTGCTGCTGAACGTGCTCCTGTGTCTGTCTGACACCACTGTGAGAGAGTCCAGCTCCACATACACGATGTTGGTGTCCACTACTCTGTCTGCTGCTCCTGCACACAACAGCATAGAGGATGGCACTGGCTACCACAGACTCCTAAAACATCCTGAACATCGTCCAGCAGAGACTGAAGGACCTGAGTCGTCTCTGAAAATAGAGACCTTCTTGTAGATAGCTTCTGTGTGTTTAATGACGTCCACTTTATTGTCAGTGTAGTGTCTAGTGGTTAAAAATGAGTGTGTGCCAAGCAGCCAGAGCCTGATCTCCACCAGGTAACAGAGGCAGTGTTGAGCAGTGATTGCTGTGAAGTGCTCCCTGTGCTGGCAGCTTGGTGTTCATACACTAAACGAGAACAGGGTTTCGTCAGTGTATAGGACTGTATCCTGAGCTTTATTCTGTTAACCAATAATGATACAACAATAAATCATAAGAGATGTTACACAGTAATGCAAAAGTAATTTTGAATACTGAATGAATTACTCTCTCCAGGAGGAATCGTAATGCATTACTTTTTAAAAAATAATTTGTAGAACCTGAATTTTTTTGCTTAATCCGAGGCCATCAGGAGGGTGACATAGCTGGTGATCTTTCATAAATGTAACTGTCTAAGTCTGCTCTTGTTGATGTGATAAAGGATTGGGTCTGATGTCAGTGTCAGTCCTATCTGTCATATTTCATGATTGATTCTGCTTTCAGTATCTGGCCTCTAGCAACAGCGAATATGTGGACCTGTCAGCCATGGCCCTGGACCTTCAGAAACTATACAGGCAAGTCATTTGTTCTGGCTCAAGCAAAGCAAATGCCTGTTTAACTGTGTTCTGCACTTTTGTAGCAGGAGGGGGCAGCGTTTTTTTCTCAGAGAGCCAAACTGACTTGGGTACAGTAAGCAAAGGGCCACGCATTAAAAGCCGATAGAAACATGGCGCACACACAGCCCTGACGTACGTTGCAGTTCATGAATTTAGTCAGCATGGCAGATTGCTTTACAGTAAGCCTGTGACTTGGTCTAAAAACCAAGAAGTTTCTGTGAGAAAATGTTAAATCTCCTGTGTTAATCTGATCTTCAGTCAGCTTAAATGTTTAAGATAGCTAGAGACACAAATAATGGACAAATGCATGGTCACATTCCTGAATCCACGTCGGTGCTCGGTGGGGTGGGTCAGCTCCTCTCCGGGGTATGCGGCCAAGCGTGGTCAAACTTTTAACTGGTAGTGTATTTATGAAAGATCACGTTCATCGTGTCACGAATTAGCCTCCAACCTTTCTCCTCCACAAGCCTCCGGGTGAGTTTCTAACCAGCATCACTTAGCAGCCTTCTGGTTCCCAGTCCCTCACCAGCAGACTGAGCCACTGCTACCCCCCTAAAATATGCCTTTCCTTTTTCAAATGCTAGTTTCTCTTCTGGCATGGATGTGCATAAGGTGAATCACCTGCCCACAGAGAACTGAGTTTACCACCTGGAATAAACTACAGCTCTCAAAATGAGCAGAACATTGAATGAGCATCTGCATTAGATCAAACCTGTGTGTTATGAATGGTCTGTATTTTGGCACAGATACTAAACTTGTTTGTATCTTTAGAATGGAGTATGGCAGAAGAAACAAGACAGCTTTCAAGATTCAAGTACAGAAAGGTGAGAGATGTTGTGGCCCTAACGGGGCCTTCTGGAATTTTGTATGTTTGGGTGGGTTTGATTGGTGATGAACAAAAAAGCTTGGTGACTTAGTCCACTGTAGCAATAGATTGGTTTAAATACATTTTTACATCTTTTTAAACTGTAAAATATTTGGCTTTTTTATGGAGAGCAGACTGGTAATTACAATTTGTCATGTAATGGCATGTAAAAAGACCATGTATGAACATAAACTACTTCTCCAGGCTTGTGTAGCTCAACGATTATGCACTTCTTTGGAATATGTACTATAAGGAGTTCTCCATCTGGGTTTTCTAGTGTATGAAGCAGTCATGAAAGATTCTGGGCTGAATGACCTCGAGAGCAAACACTTGGCTAAGAGAGCCAAGCACAGCCACAATGACATTGGGTAAGGACCCTCTCTGCTTGCTGCTTGGTTTGGATGTTTCACCCCCGGGGGTCTTCCTGGTCCTTCTCATTGCTTTACTTGGACTCTTTAAATATGCAACTGATGTCACCTAAACACGTGTTTTCACAGTGATGCTAGCAGCAGCAGCTCTGAGGAGGCCTCTGACAGTGACGACCACATTCCAGAAAACACAGTAAGAAATGATGGGCGAAGGCTAAAACTGAGGGCAAATCCAGAATTACAATAGAAGTATGTTTGTCACAACTATTACTGACGCAGGATAAATGCAGACAAGTGGCAAAGGAAAAAAAACGCATTAAGTGTTGTAGTGAGGTGTTGCACCACTATGTACCACTGTCTGTATGTGGTTCAGCACTTAATGTTTGGCAGCAATACTTAACTATTTCACATGGTTGCTTTTTTCATTCACAGCCCACCAACTACATGAACAGCTCTCTGTCATCGCTGTACCGCAAAGGAAACCCTGCCCCCAGCAGTCCTGGCATCACAGCCATCCCTTTGCCCACTTCAGAGACCCTGGTGTCCAGAGGAGGCTGGTTTATCGATAGAGGCGGAGCGTGTGAGAAGAGCAGTGCCATCATCGACCTTTGTGAAGAAGAGCCAACTAAAAAATCAACAAATGTACGTAACTGTGGAGGGCATGTCTGCACAGATAAGCATTTAACTAAGTAGGTGTGGTGTGGTTGTGGTCTTTACGTCAGGTCTTAGAAATATGTCACAGTTGTTGAAAGGTGTTATGTTTCAATATTCAGTTCAATTTTATTTATATAGTGCCAGTTCACAACAAAGTCATCTCAAGGTGCCTTACACTGTAAGGTAAAGACCCTGCAGCATTAGAGAGAAAAACCCCAACAATCAGATGATCCCCTATGGGCAAGCATTTGGTGACTGTGGGAAGGAAGAACTCCATTTTAACAGGAAGAGACCTCCGGCAGAACCAGGCTCAGGGAGGGGCAACCGGTTGGAGGGTGAGGGGAGAGAGAAGAGAGGAAGGAGAGCAAAGAGAGAGAAGACAACATTTAATGACATGCAGCAGTAACAAATAAATGCATGGGGAGTGAAAAGAGGTGGGTGGAGAAGAACTGCCCAGCACATCATAAGAAGCCCCCCAGCAGCCTAAACCTATTGCAGCATAACTAAGCCCTAACTAAAGTTTGAAGCCTGATCTTAAATGTAGAGAGGGTGTCTGTCTCCTGAATACAAACTGGGAGCTGGTTCCACAGGAGAGGGGCCTGATAGCTGAAGGCTCTGCCTCCCATTCTACTTTTAAAAACTTTAGGAACCACAAGTAGGTCTGCACTCTGAGAGAGAAGTGCTCTAATGTTAAAATATGGTACAATGAGGTCTTTAAGATAGGATGAGGTCTGATTGTTTAAGACTGAAATAGACTTTAATTTACAGTATTGCGCAAAAGTCCTGAACCACCCTTCATTTCTTCACGTTGCAGGAAAAAGGGAAATAGGTGTAACAATTTATTGAATTGTGCAAAAACAGAGTTTGTACAATTCTGAGCAGCTTGAAAGTCAATATTTGGTATGATCGCCTTTGCTCTTCAACACAGCCTGAACTCTCCTAGCCAAGCTTTCTGTCATTTCTTTAAGTAGTCTTCAGGAATAGTTCTCCAGGCTTCTTGAAGGACATTCCAAAGCTATTCTTTAGATGTTGGCTGCCTTTTCTTCTGTTCTTTGTCAAGATGATCCCACACGGCTTTAATGCTTTTGTGGTCCGGGTTCTGGGGAAGCCAGTCTATGACTGCTAGTGTTCCATTTTGTGTTTTTCTATCCAGGTAGGCTTTTACTGCATTGGCAGTGTGTTTGGGATCATTGTCATGCTGAAAAATTAAGCCAATCAGAAACTTCCCAGATGGTGTTGCACGGTGGATCAAAATCTTCCATTAATTTTGACAGGCTCTCCAACACCACTTGCTGAAATGCAGCTCCAACCCATGACAGCACCTCCACCATGTTTTACAGATGTCTGCGGACACTCACTGTTGGACTTCTCTCCTGACCTCCTCCCTACATATTGATGATGATTTTGAGCAAAAAAAAAATATTGCCCGTTACCTGTTGTCACTGATTTTCAGCCCAGTTCTTGTGTCATTTTCATACCTCAGCCTTTTCTCCCTGTTTCCCTTCCTTAAGAATGACTTCTTGACAGCCACCCTTCCACTGAGACCATTTTTGATGAGGCTTCAGAAAACAGTAGATGAATCAACTGAAGGTCCAGGTGCATCTCTGGATTTAAAAATAAATTCTTAAAGAAATGATTTTCAGATATTGTTCATCTGCTGTAGGTAGTTTTTTTAGGCCTGACATTTCTCCACTTGTCCAGTTTGCTCATATTTTTAAGGACACACTACTCACCATGCTGAGACATGCCAAGTTTTCAGCTAATAGCTCTTTGGTAATGACCTTGTTGGTGCAAAAATTATATTTTATGCCTGTCAAAATGTGTTATCTTTGACATTTTTCATAGATTCAGCTAAAGAAATGGGAATAAATGGTGTCTTTTTGTGACAGGCAGCTAGTGACAAAATGCCTGAAGATCCAATTTAAAGTTGGTTGTTTGCTAAGTTATCTGGTATATGTAGACACAGCATTAGTTCCTCCCTCGTATTAGATGCCTTTTTATGCTTGAATGATTCATATGTTAGAGTTAAGTGGCTTAACAAAGAACCTTCCTGTGAAAATGGTCAGGTTCAAGGACTGGACTGAAAATGAGTGAAAAAGCAACTAATGTCCAAAGAAACACTTTGAAAGACCTTCACAAAGCCTGGAGAGCAACTTTTCAAGACCACTTTAAAACCTTACAAGAAAGTTGGAATAGAAAAAAATGAGGGATTGCTTTAGACTTTTGCAGAGTACCGTATGTCACTTTTCTCTAGTTGTTCCTGGTTTTAACCCCTGTCTGTGTGGAGTTTGCATGTTCTCCTTTGGGTTGCCTCTGAGCTTCCATTTCTTCTTCACCTTCTTTTAGTTGCGCCTTTTAGGGGTCACCACAGCGGACCATGTGCCTCCATCTCACCCTATCCTTTGCATCCTGTCCTGTTCCCACATGTCCTCCTTCACTATATCTGTGATTATTCCCTGTGGATTTTTACAGCCAAATAACTTGAGTTTTGTCTGAATTTAGAATGAAAAGGTGAGGCGTGACCATGGCTCAGTTCATGCACTAACTTCAGTCTTTTTTTGTCGCCAGCAGACAGATGTGTCCATGCTGGAGGATGGAAAGTCTGACAAGAGGTCCAAAAAAAAGAGAAAGAACACGGCAAGAACTCCTGAAACTACAGAGTCTCACACCCAGAACAAGAAAGGTACTGCTCTGTGTAGTTTGCCAGTGTGTCTATATAATGTATGTTCTTAATTACGTGCATACTTATTCTGTAGTCATTATTATGATGATCAAAACATGGTGAAAATCTTCCAAAGCTTCCCAGGTTTTGCTTGTAGGCCTGCAGTTCTGTTTGGAAGAATTTGATTTTTCTCTCGTTTTATCTACATTCATTGTGCGTATCCAAGGTGTGTTCAGAAAAGTTTGCAACTCCACAAAGCACAAAACCAGCCTGATTTAAATTTGGCCACTGTACAGTTCACTGTGCATCTCTGGACCACTTCCAGTGCTTCGATCTCTTTCTGACCACTTCCACGTTTGCATCTTTGGTTTCAGTGTAGTCCTTCTCTCCTTCCTTGGTGTCCACCCTCTCATACAACTCACTATAAGCCCTTTCCTTTGCCTTTGCCACTTTCTTTGCCGTGTGCTTAGACTCCTGGTACTCCTGTCTACTTTCTTAAAATCCCTTAATATCCCACCTTTTCTTTGCCAACCTCTTCCTTTGAATATTTGCCTGGACTTCCTCATTCCACCACCAAGTCTCCTTGTCTCCTTCCCTCTGTCCAGAGGACACACGAAATACCGTCTTGGCCTTTTCCTTCACCACCTCTGCTGTACTGTCTTAGTCATCTGGTAACTCTTCACTACCACCCAGGGCCTGTCTCAACTCCTCCCTGCTTTCCAAAGGCATCCTACAGACCACCATCTGATGCTGCCTAACTACAGTCTCCTCTGACACCACCTTCCCTCCTACCTCTTTCAGGTTGCAGCCTCGTATCACCACTCTACTCTCTACCACTTCATCCAACTTACTCCTCTTTTTCTTCTCTGTCTGCCTCCTAACTCTCCTTTCCCTTACTGTAAAATCCTGAAGCATCTGCAGCATGTGCTGTGTTGAGCCTGCTCAAAGTGCTTTAAAAAGCAGGAGGGTTTTTGGTCTAAATGCAGATTTTTTTTAATTTTTTTTTTTCCTGTCCAACAACTTTGAAGGAGACCAAATATAAATTGGTTATGGATTTTGCCTCGGTTGTAATTTGTGTAAGTCTATCACCAAGTTTGTACAACCCTGTATCATGTCTTTTACTATGTTGCATTACAAGTCATTTTCTCTTTCCTTAGCAAAATCACCCGAGCTGCACTATTCCACTCTGAAGTTTGAAGACGTAGGCGGCAATGAAGAGACCTTAGTGGTTAGTACTTCTGCCCTGCTGCTGTGTCCGTAGCTTTACCTTCTCTGCTAAAATGGCTGAATTGCATTGCTGTTAGGTAACCAAAAACAGAAGTTCCTGCAGAACGCTGGTGTTGATTGTATATTCTGTTGCCTAGTTACATTGTAGTTTTCACTCATTATAATTAATTAACATTGCTGCAGGAAGTGTGTAAGCTGCTGATCCACCTGCGTCACCCAGAGGTATACCAGCAGCTGGGAATGGTCCCTCCAAGGGGTTTTCTCCTCCATGGACCTCCTGGCTGTGGAAAGACCCTGCTGGCCCAGGCTGTGGCTGGGGTGAGTGCTGAAAAAGACATGTTTAAAGCTTAATTTATAGTAATCTATGTAACGTTTATAACACACCCTATGTAAGTGGCTTGTGCTGTTGCCAGCTTGTAATACATACCAGTGTGTGTGTGTGTGTGCCTGCGTTGCTCTGCAGTTTGCCATCAAAATTTAGGGTAGGAGGTTCTCTCTTCCACCAGGCTTTGCTGGCTGCATCATGGTTAGGATGTAGGGTTTTAAGAAGTTTTTAGTTATGGCGTCCCTATGGCATATATTTAATTGCAGAAGTTTGAATCTCACTTTAGCGGTACCATATAGACATAGGCACATTGGGTGTTAATGGTTTAATTACAGTAGGTGTTGTATTGGGTCTGTACTTTGAAAAGTACAGTAACCACACAGTTTAGATCATTTCAAATGAAGTCACTTAACTGAGGAAGCAAGAGTTCAGTTGAGTTTGCCTACTACAAAATACTGCTACTTTTCTGACAAGATCTGAGTAAGTGGAACGTCAGTGAAGGTTGTGATTGTGTGTTTCAGGAGATGCAGCTGCCCATGTTGAAGGTTTCTGCTCCAGAGCTGGTGTCTGGAGTGTCTGGGGAGTCTGAACAGAAACTCAGGGAACTGTTTGAAATGGCTGTGGTCAGTACTGTTTTCTTCTTTCCTGTCATTCATCTAGAATGATCAAGACTGGACTAGTGAAGATACAGTGCAGTACGATTCAGTTAAATTAAATATGTATATTCTATTCATAGCACCAGAAGGTATCATGTAGAAGAGGTTTCTGGCACAACTTCCCCTGCGCCTTGGAAGCAGGGGAAGTTGACCCTGATGTCCTCATAGAACAAATGTTATGTGTTTTATGATGACCTGGATGAAGGCCAAAGGTCAAAACATGTCAGTCCTCTTGCAATATGCCATCTCAAAGTGCTTAATACTACAGTATATGAATGTGAAGCAATTTACATATCAGAATCAGAACACTTTATTAATCCCAGAGGGGAAATTTCTTACATTACAGGTGCTCCATTACATATTAATAAATATAAAAGATATTAAACATGAAGCCCATCTTCTTTTTCTTCTTTCGGCTGCTCCCGTTAGGGGTCGCCACAGTGGATCATCTCCCTCCATCTCCATCTCTTGCATCCTCTTCCCTCACACTAACCCTCTGCATGTCCTCCTTCACTGCATCCATGAATCTTCTCTGTGGTCTTCCTCTTTCTCGTCCTGCCTGGAAGCTCCATCCTCAACATCTTTTGTCCAATATATCCACTATCCCTCCTCTGAACAGGTCCAAACCATCTCAGCCTTGCCTCTCTGACTTTGTCTCCAGACTTCTCAACATGAGCTGTCCCTCTGATGGACTCATGTCTAATCCTGTCCATCCTGGTCACTCCCAGGGAAAATCTCAACATCTTCAATTCTGCCACCTCCTGCTCTCCCTCCTGTCTTTTTGCCAGTGCCACCGTCTCCATAAAGATAAAAAATGTGTAAATCCTATACGCAAGGATTTTATCACTATCTAGGAAAGCCCATCTAGGTGCCACACACATCCACATTTTAATTTTGAAGTTGGCCGGCTATGGCCAGTTAAAGACAGTGTGCAGTCTCAGATCTAATTTATAGTCGAACTATAACAACACTGCAACTGTAGCTGCTGGTTTTATAGGTATGTAATCGCCACAGGTTTTCTGGTAAGAGGCAAAAAATCTTGATATTAAATCTACTTCAGAACACACATTTGTTTATGGTTGTGTTGCATACTCCTCCCTGCACGTGGTTCCAGAATAAATGATGTATCTCATGTACAGCCTATGCAGGAATAAATAAAAAGAGTATGACATGAATTAAGCTGTGTAAGATTCTTGCATCACAAAGACAAAATTGGCAAAAAGATTAGTAGTTAGGGAAATGCAGTCTTTATAAGTGGAAGCAACTTCAGTTAGCTTCCCGCAGTTGTCATGTGACCACTAAAGGTACACTACCACTCAAAAGTTTGGGGTCACTTGCAAATTTCAGTCTTTTCCAAATTCAAATTCAAAATCCTGCATCAAATATCTTTTGCACTATGGCAGTGACATGAAGGATTAACAGTGGCAGCACTGATGATTCCATATTACTGCTTTTCAAGGAAACGATGAAGGCTAACCTCTTCATTTATTAAGGCTCATATATGACTAGTTATATAAAGTTTACGGAGGGAAAGCTAAAAATGTGTAACAGCCCCTGAACGGAAGCATCAGCACAGTCACCATGTTTTCACACAGACATTTCAGATCTCAGCAGTACATCACTAATCAACACAGGTAACACTGTGAACAGATGAACAGTGAACCCAGGCTGTAGAGACTCTAATACTGCCGCAGTACGCAAGACAGCAGACACTCACCACTGCAGTGAACCGGACCATTCCATCACTTGTAACAGGTAAACCTAACCTAGCTCTTCTTCCTTTGCAGAGCTCAGCTCCATGTATCCTGTTCATAGATGAAATAGATGCCATCACCCCTAAAAGAGATGTGGCCTCTAAAGATATGGAGAGGAGAATAGTTGCCCAGCTGCTCACCTGCATGGATGGTAGGATGCACTGCCTGCAATTCAGTTCAATTTAATTGTATTTATATAGCACTAATTCACAATAAGTCACCTCAAGGCGCTTTACACTGTAAGGTAAAGACCATACAGTATTAGAGAGAAAACCCCAACAATCAGATGATCCCCTGTGAGCAGCACTATGCGACTGTGGGAAGGAAGAACTTCCTTTTTTAGAGGAAGAGACCTCTGGCAGAACCAGGCTCAGGGAGGGGCAGCCATCTGCCTCGACTGGTTGGGGTTTAGGGGAAAGATAATGAACAGTCGAGGCAGATGGCTGCCCCTCCCTGAGCCTGGTTCTGCCAGAGGTCTCTTCCTGTTAAAAGGAAGTTCTTCTTTCTCGCAGTTGCCAAGTGCGTGCTCAAAGGGGATCTTCTGATTGTTTAGATTTTCTCTCTAATACTGTAGGGTCTTTACCTTACAGTGGCGCCTTGAGAAGCCTTTTGTTGGGAATTGATGCTTTTTAGATAAAATTGAATTGAACTGAATAATATGAAATTCCCTTGTGAACTCGAATACCTAAAATCTGCCGTGGTAACACTTGGCAGGGTCACTGCACTTCACATGTCTCAGTTATTAAAGGTTTACAGTCATGCTCATGAGCATTAGAGACCTCAGATCTACTTAGCACCATGAGCTCACTGTTGACCATCTCAGCCACAGGTGAAGTTAAGAATTCGTCTGGCATAAGGGTTTTTGTTGCTTCCTTCCTGACAGACTTGAATAGTCTGGCAGTTACAGCTCAGGTCCTGGTCATCGGTGCTACCAACAGACCAGACTCCCTGGATCCTGCCCTCCGCAGAGCCGGACGCTTCGACAGAGAGATCTGCATGGGTATTCCTGATGAAGCGGCACGTCTCAGGTCAGCCACACACGATTTGAGGAACATGGGGCTTAAAACTGCAGTTTTGATATTGTACTATTTGTCTCTGTGGTTTTGACAACAAACTAAATGTGAACATTGGAAATGAACAATTTTTATTTTTTATGCATCCGTCTGTCCATTCCTTAGAAATCTTGTTTCCACTGTAGGAGCTGACTTGTATGCTGAATCTTGACTAAATTTTGTGTGATTAATACCTATGATGGGTAGAACATCTTGATGACATTTTTGAGATTGTGAGGTTAAAGGTCAAGCTCACACAGGGTCTGATTTAAAGCAGAAGCATACCAGCCTAGTTTTAGGCATTTCATTTGTCCGTAAGCTAAACCGATGGGGTGGATGAACAGAACAGTCAACACGGCCTATGCTCAAACAGAGGTCTCATTCTGTTGATAATTGCACAGTGACAACACCTGAATAGACTGCTTGGTACTCTCACAGGATCCTGAAGACGTTGTGTCGAAAGCTGAAGCTGCCAGAGGACTTTGACTATCAGCAGCTGGCCCGGCTCACCCCAGGCTACGTGGGCGCAGACCTCATGGCCCTGTGTCGCGAAGCTGCCATGAGTGCTGTGAACAGAGTGCTGCTGGAAATACAGGGACCCCCACAGACCTCCAGTGAGCCAAACCCTGCTACAGAAGTGTTAGCTGGTGGTGCTCCCACTTTGACCGACAGGGTGGTTGGAGAACAGCAGGCAGCAGGCATCAACCCCGTCCCTCAAGAGACGCAGCAGAGCTATGGGCAGGTAGGTGGAGCTACAGGAAGACGCTCACAAATGTTGCGCATTATGATATCAGAAATACAGCAGTTGTACACCTCAGTGAGATTGAGATGAACTTCAGGTACTATAAAAAAAACCTTCTGAAGGTGTCAAGTCTCTGTGCAGTAGCTAAAGTCTGTGGTGTGGTGAAGAGAAAGGGAGAGAGAACGGGCCCCTGTGGGGCTCTAGTGTTGCTGATCACACTGTTCCACATGCGCGCACACACAGTGTAGCAGACGAGCATACTGTGGTCTGTCAGTCAGGTAGTCAACAATCCAGGCCACTCTAGAGGCATCCATCTGCACTGCTGTCAGCTTGCCTGATGGTGTTAAACGCAAGTCAAAAAATAAGACCCTCAAAATGCTCAGTGGCTTTTCCCGGTACGTGAGATGCGGTTGAACAGGTGGATGATGGTGTCCTCAACTCCAAGTTGGGGCTGATTGGTGAACTGGAGGGGTCCATCAGGCAGGAGCTGTTCCAATATGTGTGTCCAGGGTCTTCATGATGTGTGATGTCAGTGCCAAAGATTTTTTGGGGGTCACTGGGACATGACGTCTTTGGCACCGGCACAAGGCATGACGAGGTAGATTCAGGCCGTCTCAGGTTGGTTGAACCCATCCCATCTTTTGTTTCGATATATCAGTGCTGCTGCCTGTCATTTCAACCCCTCCCCAACCACAGCATCCACCTGTTGGCTGCAAGGTAATGTTTACTCATCACGCATCAGGTTCTTTGTGTATTATGTCTGTGTAGCGTGATGAACTCAAATCTGAGAGGCCGAAGTCCAGCTGTATTCTCCTGCTGTAATAAATGAGTTGTTTCAAACGCTGTTCCCCGAGTAGAGGCCCATTTATCTTGAGTGCTTCATTTGAATAATATTTACTTTAGTACTTGAACAGTATGTCCTGCTTCTGTGCTGCCCTGATAAATGATGTGCTATGTCCAGCAGGGCGAGTTGTGGCGTGTGTTGCATCTGCTGAAGAACACAGAGACTCTGTCTGAGGAGACGTTGGCTGGCTTGTCCATTCTCATGTCAGATTTTCAGGGCTCTCTGGCCAGTGTCCAGCCCTCAGCTAAGAGGGAAGGCTTTGCCACCGTGCCTGACGTCACCTGGGAGGACGTAGGAGCCCTGCAGGATATCCGAGAGGAACTCACCATGGCCATACTGGTAAACATCTGGATTCCTGACATTTTGAATTTAAGCATAAACCACGTGGCATAGACCTTTTTATTTTTTTTGTCTTTTATTGTAGTCTCACCTGATTTATTATAGCATTAGCTTTGGAGAAATGTTTCCCAGAGAACTTCGGTTCTTTCACATTTTCTGTCATCTTGAGTCAACCTTTTCTCTCATCCTGCTGCTCTAAACCACTGGCTTGTGCTCTCTGGTGTACGATGGTGGTCTGCCCCTGATTAGAACTGGTTGGCTCTGATTAGTGTGAGCACAGAATAACACAGCTGTGTGTACGTGTGTCCCCTGCAGGCTCCAGTGCGTTCTCCGGAGCAGTTCAGAGCTCTGGGTCTCAGCGCTCCGGCTGGAGTGCTGCTGGCTGGCCCTCCAGGATGTGGAAAAACACTGCTGGCCAAGGTTCCCCTCCACACCAGTACACACATCATTATTAGCTGTATTTCTCTAAGTCCAAGTTACAGGTCTGAAAATTTGATCAGGACTAAAAGCTGAGAGTATAGTTTTAAGTTTTTCATGACGCTCCCTGAACACAGAGGGTCTGTGATGATGAAGCTGAAACTCACTGAAACAAACTCAGTTTTTATATTGTAATCTGTTGTAACTGTGTCACTGAAGATCCTGTCCAGCATCTTGGCAAATATAGGTTATAGGGTAGACAAGTCACGCAGTATCAGGTACGCAGCTATGCAGTTCGGACATGGAGAACAAACATGCTTGGCCTAGCTTTGCATAAAGACCACAGCTCTGTCATGAGAATGAAGTGACTCATTTTCTCAGTGTGTCTCACTGAATGTTCCTATTCTCTTTCCCAACAGGCAGTAGCCAATGAGTCAGGCCTCAATTTCATCTCTGTCAAGGGTCCAGAGCTGCTGAACATGGTTAGTCACTGAGCCGGAGGAGCATGTTGCTGTTGTGGGGCAGCCTATGCATTGCTGCGTTGTAATGGAGAGTGACGGTGCAGCCGACAAACATGCACTGACACTCTGAGGGCCTCGTTCAGTTTGTCCTGTCAGCCACGCACGAACGTGCTCCTGTTTCTCCGTAATGATTCTTAACTTTTCCCTTTGTCCCCAGGCTGTGTTCACAAGTCATTATTAAAGTGGTCGGTCACGGTGCTGTTGTGATAAAGCTGTGTTTGTGTGTGCAGTATGTCGGAGAGAGCGAGCGGGCTGTCAGACAGGTCTTCCAGAGAGGACGCAACTCGGCTCCGTGTGTGATCTTCTTTGATGAGATCGATGCGCTGTGTCCACGGCGCTCAGGCCATGAGGTGAGAGATGGGCTTTCTAACCTGGACAGCAGTCAGTCTGTAGAGTTTTTCCTATCAGCTGTGAAAGCAGCCTGATATTCCAGTCTGATTGCAAAGAAGAGAGAAGATTTTAGACTGTTATTTGTCACAGATTCTAGTCTTACACACTATCACCAGGTGGTTGGCAGCACTGATCTGTCTCACATGATTTTTAGTGCATTTTAACAATAAGGTAGTAGACATCAGAAGCAAAATACATTGGTCTTTTAGTTATGAACGCGGTTTCTGTTGCTACACCCATCTTTTCCAAATTTGAGCTCGTAACGTTGCCCATCTTAACAAAGGTTATCATGGCAGCACTCTGCCATCGTGGATGGTTAAAGAGCTATTACTTACTTTAGGACCTTATCTTTTATATATCCTGAACTTATCACTTTCCACAGGAGCTTTCCCAGCTTGCGTCAGAACTGCTGCGGTTAAACCCTTATTAAAGTAGCCTGGCCTGGATGCTGACTCTCCAACAAGTTATAGCCCCATCTCAAACCTTGGTCAAAAGTTTTTGAGAAGGTGGTCTCAATCCAGCTGTCGAATCATTTGACATCAAATGAGCTCCTTGAACCATTGCAGTCTGCATTTCGTGTAAATCATTCCACAGAAACAGAACTTCCAGAGATGGCGAATGATTTGTTACTGGCTTCAAACTGTCAGTGTCTGTCTTATTGTTGCTGAATCTTAGTGCTTCTTTCCATACAGTGGATCACTGCATATTATTAGACAGACTTGAGAATTACTCTGGCATCTCGGTGCGGTGCTTCTTCGGTTGAGATCTTACTTTTCAGAGCAGCGTGTTCTATAAGCAACATGTTCTCCAAACCCCATGCTGTTAGCCGTAGGGACCTGTGCTGGGTCCACTGTTGTTTTCACCATACTTGGCACCTTTGGGCCAAATTTTGTGTGCTTTTGGGATTTCCTTTTATTGTTATGCAGATGATCTACAGTTGTACATACATGCCTGTCATCCTTCGAAGTGGGTCTGATGCAACTAATCTTGAGACTTCTGTGGCTCCTGATCATCTGTATAACGACTGTGTAATTCACTGCAGTAACAGAGTTAAGAGTCTTGGTATGTTCTTTGATCAGACACTTTCCTTTGAGTTTCATGTTACAGAGGTGACTAGACTGGCCTTCTTTCACCTCAGAAACAATATTAAGATTATATCAATCCTGTCAGTTAAGGATGCCGAGATCCTTATTCATACTTATCACATCATTTCAGTGTTCTTCTATCAGGCTGGCCAAAGAAGAGTTTTCGAGGTCTTCAGATGGTACAGACTGCAGCAGCTCGTGTTCTGACTGATGCGAGAAAACACGAACATATTACTCCCGTGTTGGCCCCTCTCCTTTAGCTTCTTGTCGAGTTTAGAGTAGACTTTAAGGTGTTGTTGCTCACTTATAAAATAGTAAATGACATTGCACTATTTTATCTGTCTGACCTGGTGAACCCTCACACAACTGCACATGTTCTGCGCTCCCAGGGGACTCATCTATTGAGGGTCCCGAGGGTCCGCAAGAAGAGTTGGTGAGCGGGCGTTTTCATTTTGTGCACCAAAGTTATGGAGCAGTCTACCTGTAGACCTCAGGCAGGCTGGTTCAGTTGATGTATTTAAAGCAAATCTAGTAAGTTGCTTATAAGTCATTTCTCTTTGTCAGAGTTTTTAATTCTTGGCTAATTATTCTATTCGGTATTTAATTTTTTAAATTGATGTACAGCAATTTGATGGAAAGTGCTGTATAAATAAAAATGTATCATTATTATTATTGTTATTCAAAAAAATTAAGAAACTAAAAAATAACCTATTCTTAGTCCCATAGCAGGCTCACTGGTATATATCAGCAAATATGTCCTGTAGATTTAAGAGCAACCAACTTCCTTATTACTATATGTAATAATTACAGTGTGGGCAGCATGGTGTCTTTCCTCCCACAGCCCAAAGACATTAGGTTAACCAGTGGATTCGAGGTAGATAAAGCGCTTTGAGTGGTCGGTGAGACTGTATTAATGACAGTCCATCCAGTCCACGCGGCTTCTGCTGTTCATACAGTTTGTGTTGTACTGCACTGTGTGTGCGGGGTTGTCTGTAAACAGTGTGTGTTTGTGCCCAGTCTGGAGCCAGCGTGCGCGTCGTCAACCAGCTGCTTACAGAGATGGACGGCTTGGAGACCCGACAACAGGTCTTCATCATGGCTGCCACCAACAGACCAGGTGCACATGAAACCTTCAGGGTGATCGGCCATGCGTCCCCTTCCTGCTGTGTGAGAAAGGGCTCATCGCTGTATCTGAGCACATTTACTAACACACTTTCAAAGTAACTGTACTTTAACTGTGGTACCTTATACTTTGTCACTGCAGTTAATGGGAAACATTGTACTTTTTAGTGCACTGCAATACCTCAGCAATCAAAGCAGTCAAGGAGTCACATTTAAGAATATGCTTACATTTTATAATTTTAATACAAAAACTTTCCATTTTGATAAAGCTTATAGTTGGAACTTATGCTGCAATAGGTTTAGGCTGCTCTGGAGCTTCTTATGGTATGTTTGGCATTTCTCCTCCACCCACGTCTTTTCACTCCCCATGCATTTATTTGTTGCTGCTGCATGTCATTAAATGTTGTCTTCTCTCTCCCATAGTCTGTGTCTCTCTTTGCTCTCCTTTCACTCTTCTCTTTCCTCTAAGCCCTGACCGGTCGAGGCAGATGGCTGCTCCTCCCTGAGCCTGGTTCTGCTGGAGGTCTCTTCCTGTTAAAAGGGAGTTCTTCCTTCCCTCAGTCGCCAAGTGTT
>VUQH01081254.1:0-13686 GCA_015106775.1 Etroplus canarensis | reverse complement strand
CCCTCAGTCGCCAAGTGTTTGCTCATAGGGGATGGTCTGATTGTTGGTGGTTTTCTCTCTAACACTGTAGGATCTTTACCTTACAGTGTGAAGCACCTTGAGGCAACTTTTGTTGTGAATTGACACTCTATTAATACAGCTGAATAATTTTCAAAACTCAAAGAAATGAAATGATTCCAAAATATGAGATAAAAGTATTGTGTGATTATAATATACATTATGACATCCAGTGTCCATGAGAGGGAGTCCTTCCATTTGCATAAAATGAGCCTTCTAGCTGAAACTGAGCAAAAGGCGATTATGTCAACTTGGGTCCTGCTTAGACTTACATTTGGGCAAGTTACCTCGCAAACATACCATAATCCTTGATGGTGCAACAGACTGTCCAAAAATGTTTGAAAGGGTTTTAAAACATAAACACCGAAAGTCTGATAACGTCAGACATGACCAAACCGTGTGATACAAAGTCCCCAAGTTAAATAAAAATTTTAAACGCAGGCTTTTTACTCATAGTAAAGTAGTTAAGTAGTTGGGAGTGGCTCAGCCCGTTGGAGGACCTGGTCGGGAGCCAGAGGGTTGCTGAATCCGCCAGTTCAAGACCCGCCTAGACCTGGTGGCCCACCACGGACCCACCAATTCAAGACCCTGTACAGCCCAGACCAGGGAAGGTGTCGACACAGCCCCACTTGAACACCGCCAAGGTGCCCCTGAGCAAGGCACCAAACCCCCACTGTGCTCCCCGGCGCCTGTAATGGGCTGCCTTGTTCTGCACCTCTTTCAACATTGCATGTTACTCCTTCTGCTGTGTGTTGTGCATATATAACAACTGTACTTTAATGAACTATACAAGCTGAAGGCTTCCTCCATTAACTGCCGTGCTGTAACAGAAAGCTTTAAGAAAACTCCTTCTTTGTTTTTCTTTTTTTATAAAACTGTTCCCTTCCTGTCTCCAGATATCATTGACCCCGCTATACTGAGGCCAGGTCGTCTAGATAAAACCTTATACGTCGGCTTGCCACCACCAGCAGACCGCCACGCCATCCTGCTTACCATTACTAAGGTAGGAAAAGCAGCGCTCCAACCACGACGAGAGTTTTCTGTTCAGATCAAATGAAAATGAGAATTTGCACTGGTGTTTCATTTATTGGCCATTCAAACCGACCAACCATTCTCCCAAAACGAACACACCCCGGTGATGATCTTTACTGGTCCTTGTTGCAGGGGGGGGCCAGACCTCAGCTGGAGCCAGATGTGAGCCTTGAAGAGATAGCGTTCGATGAGCGCTGTGATTGCTTCACGTGAGTTTCAGCTGATAGACAGCAGCTGCTGAAGTCTGTAAAACAAACTGTTTCACACACATCTGACGGTGAAATGGAAATGTTTGAGGTTGCTGACTTTTTAATGTAAAAGTGCTGACACGAAAATAATGTTGAACAGAGTGAAGCCCAGTCCAAAATCTGTGTGTGTGTGTTTTTGATGCAGTGGAGCTGACCTGACCGCATTGGTGAGGGAGGCATCTGTTAACGCCCTGAGGAGCTACCTGAAGTCCCAGCATTCCACAGCTGCCTCTAATGGTAATTTGACTCCTGCAACGTTCAGTATTTAGCTTTTGAAGGTGGCACTGTAATCCTCCTGTGGGACTAAAGATTCCCATGGTTTCACTTTACTGTTAAGCTCATTGTGAATCGCCCCCTTATTGTGGTGAAGGGGTTGGCGTGCTGGAATCGTTCCAGGAGCTGACAATTTGCCCCCCAATAGGGTCTCCCAAGGCATATTGGGCTTGGGTGAGGGCCCAGACCTGGTGGGATTCAGAGAACTTCAATGAACACTCAAAGACTAACCGAACAAAGTTTACCCAGTGAAACAGCATTATTTTTTGTAATCATGGCAATGAAATATGAAAAATAGATTCTTAAAAATTGTAAAGGCTTCTGACTGATGCCGCGTAAATGTGTTGCAGCATTCATAAAACGCCGACAAGGTGCTTCCCAGTGAGCTTTTACCTGGAGGCTTAACATGGTGTGCAGTGTGTCCTCAGAACATGTGAGGAAACTGTCAAGCCAAGAAACTACATACAGCAGATGAACAGTACCTGAAAGTCATGTCCTTAAGAAACAGGACCTGAGAGGTGCACCGCGAGGTTGCCTGTGAAGAAGACATTCTTAAGGGAAGTGTGACACATTATACAAGAACTGGACTGAAACCCAGTGGTTAGCAGGTCTTACAGAGTGATGAATGGACCTCATCTTTACTGAAGCAGTGTGGGCTCATCTTGACGGAGAACGGAACAAAAAGCAGCCAACATCCAAAGAAGAGCTTTGCACTGTCCTTCAAGAAGCCTGGAGAACTATTCCTGAAGACTACTCAAAGAAATGACAGAAAGCTTGGCTAAGAGAGTTCAGGCTGTGTTGAAGAATAAAGGTGGACATAAATAGTGACTTTTGAGCTGGTTAGAATTGTATGAGCTGTTTTATTTCCATTTGTGTTTGCACGTTTCAATAAACTGTTGCATCAACTTCCCATTTCCCTAGTACAGTATTTACCATCCCCTTACTGTTTTCCCTCACAAATGACGCTGCCTATCAACAGAACAAGCCCTCTGTTAAAGTCCATGTTTGTTTCGGTACATTTATTAAATGTGGTTCTTGCGGGATTTACACAGTTGTAATGTTTGCGCTCCTTAATGAGACTTTTATGGGCACTGGGTTCAGGTGTCAGCTCTTCTGCAGGTTAAACATTAGAAGCAGAGTGAGGTTGGTGTTTGGCTTTAAGTGAGTATAGAAAGACAAGCAGGGGTTTAATGACCTCCCAGGGGTGAATGCAGCTGTGCAGCGGGGCACATAAGCACGAGACCGCTTTTACACTCTTTGCTGTTTGCATCAGTTTTACAGTGCTTTGCTGTAACCAGGCAACAATTCAGAGTTCAGTGACAGTAAACCTGCTCCTTCCTCTGATCTTGTCCTGACTGATCCACAGAGGAATTAAAAGACGAGTGTTACTCTTGATGCTTTTGTGTGTTCTGTACATTTCCACCAGCAAACTGTGCAAAGTTCTTAGGCCATGTGGATTTATACAGCCCTGTTGGGAAAGCATGTGGATAATCTTGGGCTCTATTCGAGCAGGTTTGCATGATCGACAGTTCAAGATAATAGTTATTCATCTTACTGTACATCCTCTGTCTGAAACAAGCTGTGTAGTTCCTCTCCCTTTAAGGTCACCCTCCCTTTCGAGCCCTGCTGTTGGGGCGCTAAGGGAAACTGATTTTACTGATGCCACTTTAATAACTTTTAAAATTCAACATGAAACCTTTTTATTGTTAGTGACTGATAAAAATTGTGGGTTTGTCTGGTGTGGGGTGTGAACTCGCAACAGTTTCACCCTTACGCCACCTTGCAGAAGATCAGGTTCATGGGGCTTCTGTCATGACCACATTAGGGGCCACACAGCTCCAAGAGCAGAACCCCTCCCCCCCCAAAAAACTAAGGAGTTAGAGCAGTCTGAAGGCTGAACTTCAGGCTCCTTGGGATTACTTGGACATTGTTCTACACCCAGATCCCTCAGATCAGAGAATCAGCTGCTGTTTCAGGTCCCATGGTCCAGGTTTAAAGCAAGGTGTATTAATTGTTTTAGCTCTAACACTGTGGAATAAGCTTTCTCTCACTATCAGATTAGCTCACTCACTTCCCCCATTTAAAACAATTTAAAAAGCACCTGTACAGGCTTTTGTCATGCATTTTCCCTAATGGTTTACTATTGTCTTCTTTTATTAACCTCTTTTGGTTTCATTTTATGCATTCTGTAATGACTTCATGTTGCCATTTTTTGTAAATTCTCTGAGAAAAAAATAAGGAACATTAGGTCCACTTTAGATTAATTTAATTCACTTTTTTCATCAATCTCAAGACGATCTATTCAACAGCAAAACGAAAAAAGATTTTTGGAGCTTTTTACCACAAATGCACGTATGACCCTTTTTAATGTTACACTGGCAATCATAAAAACCAACACGTTTAAGTCTGTGGCTTCGATCAACATTTCTACATACGAGGGTGTGTCTCTTCGTAAAAGCACCAGTCAGACCTAACCAATAATGGACACAGGTGATGATAATATTCTATCAATCACAACAGAAGCACAAACACTGTCACTTCATTGCATCCTCATGTAGAAATTTATGAGTACATGTACAGGAAAAAAAGCTACCCTCAACCACCAACCTTTACAGTTTGCACAGTGCAGTCAGGCAGAACCCGGACTCATCCATCAGACTGCCAAATGTGTTATTTATCACTCCACAGACATGTTTCCTCTGTTTGAGAGTCCAGTAGCAGTGTGCTTTACCACTTCATCCAATGCCTGGTGACGTAAGGCCTGCATGCAGCTGCTCAGCCATGGAAACCCATGCCATGAAGCTCCCGGTGCACAGTTTTGGTGCTGATGTTAATGCCAGAGGAGGTTTGGAGCTCTGCAGTTATTGAGGTCACAGAGAGCTGGTAACTTTAATGCACTCTGCATCTCAGCACTTGGCCGACCCCGCTCTGTAACTGTACGTGGGCTGCCACGTCATGGCTCAGCTGCTGTGGTTCTTAAACGCTTCCACTTTCAATAATATCACTTACAGTCAAATATCTCGGGGGGGAAGAAATTTCACCAACTGACTTGTTGCAGTGGAATTCAGTGAGCTCTTTAGAATGACCCATTCTTTCACAAGTGTTTGTAAAGGCAGACTCCATGGCTAGCTGGTTGATTTTATACGCCTGTGGCAATGGGAATGAATGAAACATCCGAATTCACCGAATAAGACACGTGGCTCAATAGTTATTGAAATACTGACTTTAACACAACCCATAAACTACAGGAAAAACCACAAGCCACCTTCTGATTTTTGATGTACTGTACTGCTGAAATCCTGATTTCGTAACATGATCTTCGCAAAAGGTGATCTGTGGTATTTTACGCTGAAACGTGAAATATGCATTCAGGGGAAATTAAGACCAATATCAATTTGTCTCAAAGAAGACAAAAATGGGGACCTTTAATGAAAAAATGAGAAATATTTTGGTTCCAGCGTCTTAAATCGTAACGCTTTCCTTTGTGAGCCTTTAATGAGGCAAAACAAGACGGAGAACTTTACGTATGTGGGCTTTGGAAGGTTGTGACTGAAATTTTCCACAGTTTGAACGATTAAATTAACTGATAAACACATCCACAACACATTCAGTGTTGCCTGTATGGTGAGAAAACGCAGCCTCATTCCTGGAATAAAGTCGAAAGGTGTAATATTGTGGCGCGACAATGGAGCCACTCGGTGAACGGAGTTAATGAGCTGCAGGTAAACCCGTCCCTGGAATAAATAAGTCATGAGCTACCCGAGACACTGCTGACAGTCATTATACACTCAGGCAAAATGGCACAGCTTTTACAACACAACACCAGATTAAAGGCTTATAATCGTCAAACACACAAGCTTTAACTCTCCGCCTTCCTCCTGTCACTCCTTTTTCAGACAATAACAGCTGTAAAGAATTTTACAGCTCAGAGTTTGTCCGTCTCCCAGACTCCCCACGCTGAAACGCTTCTCCACAGACGGGAGAAAGAAAATGTTAAAATCAGACATGAAGGGTGACTGAAACCCTCCTTCGGTCCAGACAGAATGAGAAACTGCATAAAACCAAATGACAGTTTTAAATCAGCCAGGCAGAAACGTTTTTTTTTTAAAAAATCATTCCATATCCACAAAAACGGTAAATGGATTTCTGAGAGGCATGAGGCAGGAGTCAAAGGCAGAGAGAGGTACAGGACATGCAATTTAGTGCTTGCAGCTTTTAGAGGAAGTCTCTCGCTTTTTGTTTGTCCACTCTGCAGGAAGTAGGAACTATCAAAGTCCTTAGAACTCCTTTAGGCACTATAGCAGGGTAGGCTCCCTCCGGCGCAAGAGGAGCTTCTGAGTGACATTAAGCGTACAGTGATTGGTCTAAACGTGAGTGTACACTGTTGCAGCACTAGTCCGGGCTTTATTAAGTCAAATCCAATGGAGGAAACTGACTCTTCAAAGTTAAATACAACATGTTACTCTTCTTGTGTATGAAGAGGTGTGCCGATTCTGCTTTCCTATCCATCTATGCTGGTATTTATCAGTCATGTGACTGCTGATAGAAGTAGCAGGATGAATTCTGAAGGATATAGGGCTATACACTCTGTTCAGAGTCAGCCAAATGTTGCAAAACTGATTGGATGGAGCTTCACAGTGCATGTGCAGTGATGATAATGACGACAGATAAAGCAAACTGCAAAAGCCACCCAGGAGTTTCTCAAGGCAAAGAAATGGGATATTCTTCAGTGGCTGAGTCAGTCACCTGATCTCAACCCAACACGTCAGCTTTTCGGTTACTGTAGACAAAACTGAAGAGCAGAGAGACACACAAACAAGCAGCAACTGAAGGCAGCTGCAGTAAACGCCTGGCAGAGAATCTCAAGGGAGGATCTGGCGATGTCCAGGATGTCCATGCAAAGGCTTTTCATTCAAGTATTAAAATAATAATCCTTATAGTTATGTGAATTTCTCCCATTACTTTTGTTAAACCCCTAAAGTCTACACTTTTTTTTAAAAACCTGTCCTGTCTAGCAGCTTAGCAAGCAGAATCATAATCTGAATGCCCTGTTGTGCCAAACACATTTGATTTGCCAAGAGGAGCTCAATGAACTGTTTTTCACTGCCCAAATTAATGTAAATTATGCCAGAGCTGACAGGTAGGGGAAGAAAAAGAGAAAGAAAGAAGAGAAGAAGAGAGCACATCATTTCACCAACCGCAGCACGTATAACAAAGCATAGTCAAAAAGCAAACAGCACCAGAAATGGAAAAATATGATAATTTAAAAAAGATACACAAAAAATACAATCTTTGTTATATGTGTGTTTGTCACAAAATGTACTTAATACTGAGGGTGATACACTGCACCCACACTCAATGGGAGCAAGAGACAGACAGGCCCAGCAGACCTGGGCCAGACCCAACGCCACACGAGCCAACGACAGCTGAAAGTCTACATTTCGATCACATTTTGACCACGTGATTTAAACTCCACTGTGGTGGTGTACAGAATTCAATTTAAAAAAGACGCGTCATTGTCCCAAAACTCATGGAACTATATGTTGAAAGTCTATTCTAAAAAACAATTTGTTAACATTATACAATATTACCCCAATGTTGACATTACATTAGTAAAATACATCAGACTTGTGTTTTTTTTTAATAATGTTACTGCAGTGCAACAGAGAAGTAGTTTGTGTCCATAGAGCCAAGCTGTCACAATGTCACCACTTACCAAATGATGACCAAATGCAACAGTGGTATTATGTAATGTGTCCGTACAGTAGTCACCCTAAGAAAGTCCTCAGAGATCCTAATTTATAGGTTTTCTGAATAAACTATCATTTGATTTATTTATACTAACAAAAAAAAAGAAGGTGGCATATTTCTTTGAGTCAGTTTAAAAAAAAAAAAATAGAGAAACTACAGGCAGCCTCAGCTTCCACCCAGGACCCGACAAACAGGAGCTCTGAGAGTATGTGTGCATGTTATTACTGACAATGTGGGGATATCAACCCAATTACACATTGTAGGGACTCCACATCCTTTTCAGGCCTAAAAGAAACTCCACCTAAAGTAAATTATTACATTTCAGAATGAAGGTTCAGGTTGGAGTAAGGTAAACTTTAGTTTGAATTTGAATTAACATGAGGGTTGGTATAAATGTAGGGTTAGGTCAGTTTTGGGGTAAGACTCAGATAAGCGTCCGCCAAGGTGATGGAAACATTTCCGTGTGTGTGTGTGTGTGTGTGTGTGTGTGTGTGTGTGCTCACCTCCCTGTAGAAAATCCTGTGGAGGAAATGGAGACACGGGATGGTTAGAGTTACAAGTAAAGGTAACAGTGGAAATAAAACAAGAAATAAAGGACACGTGAGCTTCACTCTTGTCTGTACCAGGATCAGCTCTCTGATTTTTACCCTCGTTAAACTCAGCAGCTGAAATAAGGCGCAAATTTTCACCTTTCGCATCATCTGATGATTTTATTTAGCATTTTGAGTGACGGTAGCATCGTGTCCTAGTGTAGAACTTACAGACCGCCTAGTACAGTACGAGTTATTGTGTGAATAATCAGGAAAACACTCTTCTTTACCTTGTAACATATTTGTAATAGCCGGGCAGTGGCTGTTTCTGCGAGAGAGCGGGGCTGCAGGACGGAGTCCCTCCTTCTTGTCTCTCCTAAACCAATCACGTCGCTTCCCTGCTGGCTTTTCGGTGACGTAAACAATCCGTATGTGCTGACAGCGTTCCCGCTCCTTCCCGCTGAGGAAATCTGGGAGGTCGTTCACCTGTAAAGATGAAACAGAGAGAAAAAAAAGCTGCTTGAAAAACAATAAAATATTAAAATATTATAGGGCAGAATGGGAACTGTTAATTGGAGCTTCATTAATTATTTACAAAATAAAAAGAGGGGTGATATGTTTTATTTAATTTAGCTATTTTACTTTATAGACACTTTACTGTATTACACTCGCCAGCAGGTTTCTTAGATATACCTATTCAATGGTACGTTAATGTGAATATCTAATCAGCCAATCAAATGGCAGCAACGCAGTGCATGTAGTCCTGTTCGAAACATGCTGATGTTCAAACTGAGCATCATAATGGGAAAGAAAGGTAATATCAGTGACACTGAACATGGAATGGTATTCCAGAAACTGCTGATCTACTGAGATTTTCCTGCATAACATCTCTGGGGTTTACAGAGAATGGTCTACAGAGAGATAATTTGAGCTTTCGAGCTGAATGCACAACACATCAGACCCTGACGCTGGCTCCCCCTCCAGTTAAACCCGTCACCCACCACTAACCTGGGCTGCAGCCCTGACAGACAGCTGCACCTTCCTCTCTCTCCCTCTGACTTTCCAGACTGACTCCAAAGGTCAATCACGTCAAATGCAGACCAAGGCCCACCACCGGTAAAATTTTCAGGCCAATCTGTCAGTGACTTTGCTGACGGACAGACAGACAAAACCAAAAACATGCCCTGCTTGCTGGAGGTAACCAATGAAAACCATCCAGAAAACCTGATTTGTTTGTTTCGTGGTATTAACATGACGCAGGTTACAGTCCCTGTAAGTTTCCATCTCTTCATTGGGAGCGACATGCCTCATGTGCGTCATTATTTATTCAAAAAGCCAGCTCTTGTCGCTCTGAGTGTCCTCCAGAACGGAGATAAGACATCCCGCTGAGGCCACAGAGAGGCCAGCAAAGGTCAGCAGGCAGTAATCCGACAGTTAATGCTGACGGGATTAACTCTTGTTAGGACCAAGTTAAACCTCTGACATAACGAGATGAAGTTAGAGGCTCAACACAGACTTTTCCTGCTGGATGCTTCGTGTTATGCACTTCTATATCATGCAGCACTGAACCTATTTTAAGCTCTTACAGTGTAATAATATTCTGGAGGATAACAGTTTCCTAATTAGCTTTTATTTGTGCTGCGGAGCTGTTCTTGTTGATCTTTGGCTGGCTGATATTTAGCACAGATTAGTCCAGTAATTAGTCTGGGAATTAAGATGATTCAAACGCAAACAGCAGTCAGATATAATGCGTGCATGCGTAATAAATGTCTGTTAAAACAGATAACCATGTGTGCAGCCTGAACCAGACATACCTGCATCAGCTGCACCTCTTCATGATATTTTAATCCTCCTGCATTATTTATTTTTTTTTTTTTGTACTTTCCAGGCTTACTGCAGTTCAGCTGTTTACTCACTGAAGAGATTCGGTCAAGCCCAATAAGGGCCGACACGAAACACGCAAACAAAAGCAGAAATTCAGCTCTACTTGTGAGTGTGGTTTTGCCTCATCAGCAGAAAAGGTGAGAAGCGAAACCTGTAAATCAAACCAACTGATCTGTAATCTGAAGAGTTTAGCAGGGATTAAAAAGCAGAAGCCGGTTAGTCAATGAGCACACAGTGTGATGTACAGGTAACCAGCATGTGTTAGCTGTGGCTCAGGCTATAACTGATATTATGTCACATCAGTCGCTGAACGTCGTATTCAGTTCACTATAAAATAAGAAAGAAAAAAGGACAGTTGGCATTTGTTGCTGAAAATAAAACCTCCTTCATATTGCACTGACTGCCAAAAAACTGCAGAATAAAGTTAAAAAAAAAAATTAATTAGTGATCAAAGTGTGTATATTTGCTGCTCTGGAGAGTTAGATTTAAAAAGAGAAAAAAAAAAATCAGTTAATATTAAGCTTGACAGTCAACTGTTGACCCCGTTAGGAAATCTTCGCACCTAAGCAACTTAATCTGAATGAAATTTAACAGGTGTGGCTGAAAGCATTGGAAACAGCACGTAAAGAGACTTCACACTGATGCATTTAATAAAAGACTTCAGTTTTATTTTCATGATGAGCAAAAACTGCCAATTTGTTTTCATGTTGATCAAATAATCAATTTATTGACTAATTATGTCAACTTTGAAGACGTCACAAGCCAAAAATAATGGAAACATATGGGGAGATGATCATAAATTGAAGAATGTGGTCTCTGGTTTGATTCCAGGTGGGGTCACAAGCCCCTCTCAATATGGAGGGTTGTGCCAGGAAGGGCATCCGGCGTAAAACCTCTGCCTAATTACCAATGCAGATTAATCCGCTGTGGCGACCCCACAGAATACAAGGGAGCAGCTGAAGGTAAATGAAAAAATATGGTGTAATGCAAACCACTGAAGAACACTACACACTCATCTGCCACTTCATTATGTATACCTGTTCAACAGCTTATTAGTGCAAACACACGGCCGCAACTCAGTGCATTTAGGCATGCAGACACAGTCGAGATGACCTGCTGAAGTTCAAACTGAGCGTCATTCTCACTAGGGTTCACAGAGAGTGGTCCAAAAGAGAGAACCTATCCACTGAGTGGCAGAAGAGCATCTCTAAGTGCACAACACGCCGACCCCGGAAGCTGATGAGGTGCAGCAGCAGAAGACCACACCAGCTCCCACTCCTGTCAGCTAAGAACAGGAAACTGAGACTACAAATTGCGCAAGGTTGATCAAAGTAGGACAACAGAAGCTTGGAAGAGCGTGGCCTGGTCCGATGAGTCTCGACGGCAGGGTCATTATTTGGCATAAACAACACGAAAGCAAAGGTTTATCCCGTTCACAGTTCAGGCTGGTGGTGGTCTAATGGTGTGGGGGATATTTTCCACGCACACGTTAAACCTTTAAACACCACAGCCTACCTGAGTATTGTTGCTGATCATGTTCATCCTTTTGTGACCACAGTGTGCCTCCAGCAGGACAACGCACCACGTCACAAAGCTCCGATCATCTCAAACAGGGTTCCTCAACATGAGAGTGAGTTCACTGTACTCGCATGGCCTCTACAGTCACCAGATCTTAATCCAACAGAGCACCTTTGGGATGTGGTGGCACGTGAGCTTCTCATCGTGGATGTGCAGCAGACAAATCTGCAGCAACTGTGTGATGCCGTCGTGTCAATATGGACCAAAATCTGAGGAATGTTTCCAGCAGCTCGTTGAATCTGTGTCACAAAGACTTCAGGCAGTTCTGGAGGCAAAAGCAAGTCGAGCCTGATACTGGCACGGCGTACCTAATAAAGAGGCCAGTGAATGCATACTATTTATAATGCTGCTGCAACCTCTTCTTCTTCCATCATCCATCATGACGTTTCATCACCAAACATGGCCTGCAGCTTCTGAAATAGTGTCCTAATACTTTTGGGAGCAAAGTTAAAAGAAAACGGCCGCTGAAACGAACACGAAATCATCTCAGAGTGAAAAACCCACCCCACTCTGCAGCCTAGCTCTCGTGCACACTTTATCATGAAAACGTCATTCAGAGTTTAAACAGGTCCAAAAATGTTGGACTTCTGATGACTGAATCAGTGTTTTGTGATCTTATACTTTTTATACTTGTAAATATATAGAGTTTCATGCCCTGATTGTTCCCTCCACGTATACAAATTACACATCGTTTCCTCTTGAACCCAGTGTTACCCTTGTTGCTATAGGACTTACGGTTTTGACATAAATCTCCCCCCTAGAGTGAAGAATGTGTCGACTAGAAGTCCGAAAGAGACTCATTATAACACGGCTTCTAAATTCCAGCGCGTCGCTCTTTCCTGTTTCCACGCTATTATCAAAGTGCTGCCACTCGCCACTTCCTGCCTGCGATACCTGGACGGTTACCACAGCAGGTAACAGCAAAGCAACCCAGCTGTTACTGATCATGTGAGCAGCCTCTTCACTTAACATTCAAAGTTTAAATAACTCACTACCTCCAGATGGCTGCTGTTAGCTGGCAACGTTTGCATTCCTTCAGAAATCTTTTTCAGGTTGAATTCAGTATTTAGAGTTAAATATTAACATGTAAGTTTAATACTGAGATTTCACAATTTGATTTAGATGAAAGAAAACTTGCAAAAGTGAGACTCCAAACATTTTTTAAATAGTATCGAGCTAAACGTGTTAATTACAAGTACTTATTGTACTTACTCACATTCATTTATATCTTGTTAAATTTAATATATTTATATTTTCTGCTGTTTATTGGACAACACGTTTGAAGACCTCACAGGACACCTGCTTTCTCAATTAATCCAATTATATGGTCAAGAAAATGTTAAAATAATACTTCATATTAGGCTGTCTGATGATCTCAAATCACATTAAACTGAACATCTTTGAGTTTTTGTCCATTTATTGGAATAAACAAGACATTTGACTTCACTGCAAAACTATTTTCTTAACTGATTGATCATTTTGTGGATAAGCCATCCATCTGATTTAACTTATCAATAAGTCGACTAAGGCTACGTTCCCACTGCAGGCATTTCTGATTTTTTGCTAAAATCTAATTATTTTTGCATGGTCGTCCACATTATAATATTAAATGCGACCCCTGTGTTTATGGAAGTAAACATGGATGCTACACATATCAGCATGTGAGTAACACTTCACGTCGTTTCTAATGAATGCTGCCTGCCATGCTTGTTTTGTGCATTGTTGCCATCTGACCTCTCCACGTCTCGCCTCCTCCGATGCAGAAGTGACAGAAAAGTCGGATGAAATGCGACATGACCGCACAGGCTGAGGTCGCATTGAAAAACATCGGATATGTATCCGATTAAAAAAAATGGGATCTGTGCTGTTCAGACTGTCATAAAAAAAAAAAATCTGATTTGCGCCACTTCTGCCTGCAGTGAGAACGTAGCCTAATTATTGGAGATCCAAAGATGTCACACGAGCTAAAAAAAGTTGGAAACCAATGCTTTAACTTGTAGAGTTTGTTAGAAAGGTGGTGTAAGGGAAGGGCCAACTATCTAAATACTACAATATGTTAGTAGCACATAGCACAGAATCAACACTAGATAAGTTAGATGCCTGGAGAAGGGATATGCAGGAAAATATTGATGAGTCGGATTGGAGGGATGCTTGTTTAAAAGCACAAAAACAAACAATAAACACAAGATTTCAATTACTTCAATATAAGTGGTTGATGAGAATGTATATAACACCTGCCAAGCTCCATCGTATGTCTGCTAATATTCCAGATGTATGTACCAAGTGTTTGACCGAGAAAGGAACTTTGTTCCATTGCTTGTGGGAATGTCTAG
>VUQH01081252.1:0-20584 GCA_015106775.1 Etroplus canarensis | reverse complement strand
GGAGTGGCTTCGTAAGAAGCATTTCAAGGTCCTGGAGTGGCCTAGCCAGTCTCCAGATCTCAACCCCATAGAAAATCTTTGGAGGGAGTTGAAAGTCCGTGTTGCCCAGCGACAGCCCCAAAACATCACTGCTCTAGAGGAGATCTGCATGGAGGAATGGGCCAAAATACCAGCAACAGTGTGTGAAAACCTTGTGAAGACTTACAGAAAAGCTTTGACCTCTGTCATTGCCAACAAAGGGTATGTAACAAAGTATTGAGATGAACTTTGTTATTGACCAAATACTTATTTTCCACCATAATTTGCAAATAAATTCTTTAAAAATCAGACAATGTGATTTCTGGATTTTTTTTCTCATTTTGTCTCTCATAGTTGAGGTATACCTATGATGAAAATTACAGGCCTCTCTCATCTTTTTAAGTGGGAGAACTTGCACAGTTGGTGGCTGACTAAATACTTTTTTGCCCCACTGTATGTGACATCCAGTAGTTTCTTTTGTCTTCATATTCACATGGCTAAAGCAGAAAACTACCTGATTTATTCATTTTCTTTCAGGTTGCCACAGTATATGAATTCACATATGTGACTGGGCACAGATTTGACACCAAATGTCCTTCCTGATGCAACTCGCCCATTTATCTGGGCTTAAAGCTAGCCCTAGGAGTACACTGGCTTGTGGCCCCCGAGGCTGTCCTTATGTTTCCTACTTGTTGTGAACTGGGAACCTTTAGCCTGTGAGGCAAATGTGTAAACCACTACACTGTGGTGTAAAGTCTATGCCCAATCACATATGTGGACTGATCCACTGTGGCAACGAAAAACCTGATAAAAAATAAAATAAATAAATAAGTATGTTTTCTGGCTGAGCCATGTGAATACGAAGGCAAAAGAAACTATTGGGTGTCATGCATGGATCCACTGTGGTGACCTAAAGGGGGAAAATGGGGAACGTAACCACCAACAGGATTAAGGTAACCGTAATTTTCCTTCTGGTGAGAGCAATCCACCAATTTTTAGTTAGTTAGTTAGTTAGTTAGGCTGTCTCCAGCCACTGCAAGATGTAGCCCTCCACTTCAGACTTCCAGCTTTGTTTGTCATATTGAAGTGGGATATGGCCTACCATCAACGCGCTGGTGAAGCATATTGTCAACGGGTTTTTCGTTAGAGGTTTTCCTTCCTTTAGTCTTTTAACTTCCGGTCTCCTCTACAAGGAGAGTAGAGTGTTTGTTTATTTTCTCTCACGGTCATTTTAGAATTGCCCATTAACCTAACCCCTTTGCATGTCTTTGGACTGTGGGAGGAAGCCAGAGCACCCGGAGGGAACCCACGCAAGCACGGGGAGACCATGCAAACAGAAGGGCCTACTGTAGGGTAGCCAGCTAGCGCATGCAGCAATTGCATCAATTTTTATGGATTTGAATTGGATAAATTCAATCTCTAGAGCTGGACAAATAGGAATTTATCAATTGTTAATTGATAAATTACAATTTCACTCAGCTCTGGAGATAGAATTAGTCTGGTTCCAGTAACTGATAAGGACATTGTTCATTCATGATTCTTGACTTTCATCCAGCAGGCCAGCGCACCAGCTTTCCCAAAGTGCTAGCTTGTATGATTTAATTACACATGAAAGTTAGACTGTTCACCTAAGCCATAGTTACAGGTTTCGTATTTTAACTTCCTTGTATCTCTTATTTTTGGGAGTCTATATTTAGACATTTATGTGCTAAAACTGGCTCACCAAGAGCAGCTTTCTCCTTCACTCCTTCCCTTTGAGGTTAAACTACAAATCAATTTCTTCCTTCCAAACAGCCATGTCCAGGAAAAAAAACCCCTACCTAAATGAAATAAACATGCCTTTATTAGGAAGAGAACAGTTTTAAATGTTTAATAAGGTGAGGTTAATGGTAGGTTCGTAAAAGTATCACTGGATAAGGATTTTTAGACAGCAGATGTTAATGTTTGCCTTGCTGCAGAAAAAGAAAGTGAAAACCTGCTTTCAATCTGTCAATTGTTCATCAAGAGAAGTCATGTAACTCAATCTGACTACAGCAGGGTAAGGCTAAACATTCACTATGTACTGCTTTCACAACACCAGTAACACAAATTCAATTCAACACCTGTTTGAACCATGCACACAGATCAACTGTTGTCTGCTACTGTAACCCATCAGTCCTGCCCAGATACATCAAATTGTACGTGATATTTCTTTTTTTCGTATGAATGCTTGTTGATTTTCTTTTAAAAATAGAGACAGATTTACAGTCATGTCAAAAGCAGGAATGAGCTATGTGGCATCAAACCATACTATTATTAGCACTCTAAAGCTTAGGGAAAATCTTTTTTAGTCTTTTTTTAAAAATTTAAACTTTGTATCATCTTTATTTTCTGTTCCTCACCACACTACAGCAAGGTCTGTATTGGGTTTCTTATGTATACATAATTTATGCCTATTCTTAAACAGCCAGAAAAACACTGACTTAATATTTAATTTCATATTTTGGACTCACTCATTATTCCATCTGGCTATTAGTGTCCATTTTGTTTTCTTTTCATTTGTTTTTTTAATCAGGTAAATAAAAAGGTCAGGTGTCAATATTCAAATTTAGCCCACAGCTGATTATTTATTCCTTTGGTTCAGTGATAAAACAGAGTCAAACAAGCTGGACTACTTGGAAAAGCGCCACTTCTTTCTCCCAGCTTCCGGATGCTCTCCATCAGGTCCTGAAAGCCAGAAAAGCTCCAATTTCCGCTATAGGACAGAAAAGTCTGGGCATCCATGAGAAAACGAAAGAGTCTGGAGGAAAAGGACAGTGAGAGGGTTACTGGGTCAATGTGCATGTGATATTTAAAAACCATACTTTATATTAACAGACTTTTGAGTTTAACAACAAACGCCAACTTACTGTTTATAAACACAACAGTGCTTAAATATGTTATCAGCTACTTCCAAACTTGCCAAAAAAGAAATGCACATTTTGGCTCTGTTTTGAATTTTAGTTATTTCTGTTGTGACTCTGAGGTTCTTCACACAGTAATACCAAACAGGACTGAAGAATGGACGTGATGGATTCTTTAAGTTTTAAGTCGATTTGTACACCCCAGTCTGGAAAGGAGAGAAAAGTCTCTGCTAGCTGTTTGGTAAATCTTACAGTAGATTAAGCTCATAGAAACCCTGTGCCCAGCCAGGAAATAGTCCAGCCCATAACCTCTGTGAAACCTCAAGAAGTCATTTTTACTCGTCAGGCTTTATGCAGACTTGAAAAATGAAACCTAACATGTTATTTAATGAACATCAGCAGTGCTGGTATGTTTTCTTTTTCCTTTTTCAGTCTATCTGTTAAACCCCTAGGTATAGCTATATCAAGTGCACAGACGCAACAGTGCTATTGGTCTTCTGCTTTCATTCTGGGAAGGATGGCATCTTCAAACATCAATCAATGTATTCCTATAACGTGTGTTTATGTAACATTATGCAAATATTTGCACATCATCTTTTATGGCCAACTCTTCCCACCCTGTGCACAACACAGTAACGTCACTTGGGGGACCATCAGTGACAGGCTGTTTTACCGACAGAGTCTAAAAGAGAGACAACACAGGTCCAC
The DNA here is from genome assembly GCA_015106775.1 of Etroplus canarensis. Lineage (NCBI taxonomy): Eukaryota > Metazoa > Chordata > Actinopteri > Cichliformes > Cichlidae > Etroplus > Etroplus canarensis. Next base: position 16,976 of record VUQH01081252.1, on the reverse strand, counting down.
AGGTTCCTTCCTGCTGAAGTCAGACTCTACAACCAGCACTTAGACCTTGCACATCAAACCCAAACATTCCGTTTCTGTGTAATAATAATTTTCACCTTTTGTAAATTGCACCTTTCGTAAACAACTTAAATATTATGTAAATGTAAATAATTTAAAATATATACATGTAAATAATGTAAAAATTTTGACAGATGCAGGAATGCACATATGGTGTTTCATTTTTTATACAGAAAAATGACACTTCTATGCTTAAAGTCTTATTTCATCTTAATCATTAGTTTATTCTGTACATTCTTTTTTAATTCTAAAGCATATTGTTATTAACTATTTGTCGTAATCAGAATGGCTACTGTGCTTATAATCCAATGATCCTATGATAAACTGCCACTCTAGATGGTCAACTACCTACATGGAGTTGTCAAAGTTGCCAACTTGGCCGGGTGTCTCCCCTGGTGTGATGCTGTGGAAGCAGGGGTTGTTGATGTTGCAGACAATGCCCTGAATCCAGGGCAAGGTCCCTGCTGATGGTAAGGCTTTGTTTGGAAAGTGACCTACAAAGAAAGGAAAGAAAAAACCCAAAAGTTTATTACCAGATCAGCCTGAGCCACAAAACAAAGAAACTACTGTGTGAGTGACCTGAAATACAATCTACAGGTACTGGACTGAACAGTAATTCTAACTCATGCTGCTATTGTATAAACAGTTATAGTTTTTGTTTTTAGCCTCCATCTGTGAAGTGTCTTAACATCCAAGATTAACCTTAACAAGATAAAAGCAAGAAAGAAGTTCTGAATGATTTTTCAGACTGAATTTATTTAATAAATGTGTCTTAATGTTCAAGCTGAAACCTATGTAGTCTGGTTTTTCAAAGTATTGACCGGGGCCAGCGGAGGCCTTTGGAAAAAAATTTGTGGACCTCACAAGCACAACATGGAACAACTACTGTGCATTTTATTCATCCATATTTTATGTCATACTATTGAATGAGAACAACGGAGCATTTCCCTGTAATTTCAACTCTTTTAAAATAGCCACTTTGAAAACTAGACCTAAACACAGCTGATGTCAGAGAATGTAAAAGGGAATGAAGGTCAAGAAAACTTCAAAAGTAGAAACAAAAATATTAAACTTTATCCATTGAACAGACACATTACAAACACTTAAACAGATTGATCTGTGTATCTTTTTTGTGTGACCCTCACATGCCAAAAATAAGAGGATCTCAACTACACTGTAAAACCAAAAGCTACATAAAAATAATGGGTTATGAGAACTTACAATTTCAAAATAGTTAATACAACTCTAACTTTCTACGCTATTGGTACGATTTTTTGTTCCAAGTTAACAGGACTGCATTATTTTAATTACTATTCATCACTGTACTCAAAAGTTATGTAGTAATCTCTTATGATGCTCACATATGTACGTGCTCCTCTGTCACCAGGCAGAAGAATTGAACAGCTTGCTCTAACAGCACTATATGTGTGTGTGTGTGTATTTTATATATATATATATATATATATATATATATATATATATATATATATAATACACACACACATATGAAATCATTCTTAAACAAAAGGTCTTAGTCAATTTAACTTATTTAAAGTTAAGTTCATGGACCTGAAAATTAGAGAGTAATGACTACTAAATAAGCACAGCTTTTTTAAACTTGAAAAGGTTTGCTTACTTTTTGGAATTTTAATTTTATAAATTAAATAAAGTGACTGGGTTTTACAATGTATTAGTAAAGCTAAGCCCCCTCCAACATCCCTGAATAATTACATTTACAAATTTACAAATTACAGTTACAAAGCTTTTTTCCTTATTGTGTTAGTTTCTTGTGGGGTTAACAAAGAAAAAGTTTATTAGGTACAGACTAACTTGCCCACATCATGTTACATCACAACAATTACATCACATCTCGTTAATGAAGCACTTATGGTGGAAGGTCAAGAACACAGCAGGTTAGGAAAACAAATGTGCGTGCATGGCACAAGAGTCACTCTCAGTGAGTTAATCCTCTTTAACTGGATGGCAAAAGGCCATTTTCAAGACCAGTAAGTTGTGTGCTTGAACAGAACAACACTTACATTGGCTCTGTTTGTAAGGAGGGTGTGAATGACGAACACAGATGAGGATGACGAAGAGGAAAAGTGGCCAAAGAAGCTCTATAATCAGCTGGATCTGCAGAATAGAAGAACATAGGAGGTGTTAACGGTGCATCAAATAATCAGTGACCTTTACTAACAAGGATAATGGCCTGCAATGCCACTGACAAATAAGAGATATGAAACTTCAGATGGTGGTGTATAGTAAAAAAGAATTAGCTCATTTAATTTCTAATCTGTGCCTCACTCAAATTCTTTCTTATAGAATCAACAGTCTTATTTTTCTTTCTTTGTAGTGAAGATGTGGCCACCTTGTTCCTTTTGCGGTATGTGACATTTTTCCAGAGCAGGAGGAAAAGTTGTCTGAAAAACCCCATCGCTTCCACCAGCTACCTGGCCATGACGTGATCTTGAAAGACTGGAGGAGAGAAAAAGACACGTAAATGGCAATTTGTTGGGGACAATGCGGTTGTTGAGTCCTCACTTCAATTAAAGCTAAAGCTAATTATCAGAATTTCCCATCTTTGCTTCCTGTGTCACCTAAATATAGGCAAAGAAAACAAGAAAAAATTGAAAAAAATGTGGGTATGTAATCACCTACAATTAGTAAACAATATCATCAAAAGAAAACAAAAACTATGTGATTTTCTTTTTTATGTTGGTCACTTTAAGTATCATTAGTAAAGACAGTTGATAAAAACTGAACCTGACCCTTAGAAATCATCCTTCTTAAACTATTATATTTCACTCCATTTTCTTTGACAAAAATATGTAGAAATGTTAGACGTCCTTTTGTGACACAGATCCAACACACTCTTAAAGTGTGTGTTGCAAGCAAATGGTTTTCTTTTCTATCCGCAGTGATCTGCTCAAGACAGACAATCCCCTGCTTTATCCTGAAATAATCCTGATCCAAACAGCTTACCTGTTTCACTCCAAGACATTCACTTTTGCTCGGCAATTACCTCCGGAATACGCTCTCTTATGGTTGTAGAAATCAATATCAGGATGTGCAAGTAAAGTAAGAAATGCTCTAATGTCCTTTGCAACCCTTACCACAGAGTCTGCATTCAAGCGCGCCTTCATGTTTACCCCTACTGATTTTGCATGTGTTTGAACCCTTTCCTTTATTTTGATCACCGCATTTCTCAAATGACTGACTTTGCCTGTTTCAGCGCAGGAAAATATCAGCAGCTGACTAATGCAAATTAATGTAATGATCTTATGTCATGATTCATCCTCTCATAACATACAAGCAACGCATTGGAATGCGGTACAAACTTTGCACCGCTTTCATTATTTAAAAAAGTAAAAGGAAAGTAAAGTGTACAAAGCCCACTTTATTAGATACTCTAACTACAAGTTTACTAATGAACATAATTAAGGGTTAAGAGTATAATAGCTTTACACTCGGAAGTAACATTAGCTTCCATTTTTTTAGCATCTTACACGGGGATGCTGCTTCTGGGTGCACCGGCTCATTCCCAAAACAGTAAATAAACACACCGAGAAGCTAAGTGTAAAACAATGGCCAATGATTACCTTGGTGTAATAAAGCTGATTTAAAAACTCCTCTCCGCGTTTCAAACACGCCAACAGCTGATAGCTTGACAGGGTCTTCCCTGTGTTTGAGGCAGCAGCTCAGAGCTGCGTGAAGACCTGCCCAGCTAAACCGGATTGGTCAACTTGCATTGTAGGGGGCGTGGTTTTTTCGTAACTGAAGTGGGCTGGCGCCTCGTTGACAGGGACCTGACACTCACACTGCTTTAGGTAATAGCAATATAAAATGGGCCTTCAGCTGCTCACTTGTATTCTTCCCAAGGGGTCGCCACGGCGGATTAATCCGCTTTGGTAATGTGGCAGATGTTTTACGCCGAATGCCCTTCCTTGCACAACCCTCCATGGTGACAGGGGCTTCTGTCCCTAATACTAATATACTGCTCAAAAAATTAAGGGGACGCTTGATTGCCACAGTATAACGCGCAATCAGTTCAATTTCAGGCATATCCATGTGAAACTATTTATACCTGGGTAAAAGGCCTTTCTCAATGGGTTGCCTTTTTTACTAAAGTTATTTTTCCATTTCACGCAAAGGAGAATATGACAAAAAGACAGAAGGCAGAGCTGGAGGTGGCAGGATTGAAGATTGCAACTGCTGCAATGACTAGTAAGATGTTTGATGCTTTATCCTTTCATATTAATTACCTGTATTCTTGTGGTTTATCTTGTTTATTTAATATTTTATTTGGGTGTTGGGAGGATGCATTGAAGGACTGTGAATAATGACTTAAGTACATTGTTGTATTTCAGTATATTGTTCTGCAAGAAACGTTTAAATACCATAAATATCATGGTGGTTAGAAGACACCATCATGCAATGTGATTGTATCTGTTGCTTATGAAAATGTAGGAAAAAATGACATAAGTATAAGAGCAGGAACCATTGTGTGTAATTCTGTTTAATGTAAGAATGGGCAGGGTGTATATGAACACTTGTAACGCAGAGGAAAGTAACTTAATCTTTATTATTTTCTTCTTTGTAAGCAGACTGTCACAAGACAGTAAAATGAATCTGTAAAGTCTATTCTGTGCCATCTTTTAAAGCCAGCTGATATATACACGAGCCTTACATTGCCTGTTGTATCCCAAGTTGTCCCACACAAATAATCTCTATGTCCCACTTTTGGTTTGTTGGGATTTGGTCACCCTAGGTGGTACCTGTAGCTTGTTCAAGTTGCACAGGCAGTCCCTCTCCTTCAGGGTGGCACACCTATATGTGTCACTGCAAGGTTTGCTGTGACTCCCAACAGAGTCTCAAGAGTGTGGAGGAGATAACAAGGAGATGGGCTGTTGCACAACGAGAGTTGGACAGGAAAGAAAGGAATCAACTCAGCAGCAGGAACAGCATCTGCTCCTTTTCGCAATGAGGATTAGGAGGAGCACTGCCCCAGACTTACAAACTGACCCCCAGTGGGCTACCGTTTCGTCCCCATGAGGGTGGTGTGAGGACCTGACATTCTTTAGTGACTCAGCACCATGCAGCTCAACTGGGATTCACCAGAGAGCACTAAAGGATCTGCCACAGGTGCTCGCTCTCGTCAAAGATAAGAGCAACTGGGTTAGTAATGGTCATACCCTTGGGGGAATTGATGGCACTGACTGGCCCTCATGCACTGGTGCGGCCAGAGCCGCCAAATAGCACTACAAATTCCCCAGGAGCACACCGATGCCCTGATCTGATTTTGGGAGGAGATCTACAAAATGTCAGCAAAAATTTTCAACTTGAATATTTTATTCATCAAGATTTGTTGCATGATTTAATTGCTCCCTTAATTTTTTTGAGTAGTAATACATTATTCAAAACAATTTTTATATCAAAGCAAGCAGCACATCAGTGTATCTTATACCAGTACTTATGAAAAAAATTACATGAAAAAATGTCAATTTAAATCACTTTCACTACACATTGCAGTACTAACATTTCTAATTTAATTTTGCAGTGTTTTCAAAATATTTAATACGTAGCCAATAGGAAGAAATTTAGAATCTGAAACATGTACCACCACCTACTCAATAAATAACATCAAGTTGTTTTCTTACAGATCATTTTAATGAACATCCAGAACAGTAAATTCTTAAAAATATATGCATCTCTCTATCAAATAAGGCAGTTTCTTGTAATTGTGCATCATATCTGCTTGATGTTCGGTAAAGTCAGCAAAGCTAGTGTATGTGCATGTGCAATGAAACACACAGATCCTTTGCCCTGATTCAATGAGGTCTCTCTCTTCAAGCATTTTTACCTCAGGCACGCTGGCAGCACATCCCAGGCTGGAAGACTAATGAAGTGCAGCATACCCGGCACTTTTCACCACTATGTAAGTTAGCAAAGTGAAAAAAAAAAAAAAAAAAAATCACACTTTTGCATTACTGCTTCTTCTCAGCTACTGCCTGAAATGTAAATATCTGATAAATATAAATGAAGAGCTACCATCTGTCCCTGTCATTTTAAATCACACTGTCATACTCTTGTGTACTTTTTCCATGAAAATATGAAAAAGTAGTTTGTTTTTTCAGTGGTGTGACATTAGCCTATAACATGTTTGCATAATATTTTCTGAGTTTGGCAAAAGCTTGTGTAGCTTGAACACTTAAGTATTTTTGTCCTTGTGAAGCAGGAAGTGCTCAGAGAAACACTGGCTGCTCTTGTCCTGTTAAGAGTCGATATGTTGAGGCCGGCATCGTCTTCAAGTGAATCTGCCCAAAGAGAGAAAAGTCTTGTTTTAAAACTCTGACAATGAGTTATGATGACATACACAAAAGTAATTACCTTGAAATACCTAATTCTATATTAATGATAATATTAATAAAAATGTAAGCATTTGATCACCTCTCCGACAGCATTCGTCAGGATCTGAATGATTTTGTCATGTGCCGTTGCAACAACACTCTGTCCATTGATTTCAATGATGCGGTGCCCGACACGGATTCCTCCTCTCTCCGCTATACCACCCCGCATCAGACTGCATATCTGTGACCGAAAGAAAGAAAACTACAGTTATTTTCTTTTATCGGTCACTGAGGGTTCAGTGGCATGCTGAAGGCTTATAGTGGCAGATAGAAAATATGAACACTGATGTACAATGCCATCCTCTACACTGAAACCCAGCTGAAATTTAGGATCTGGTCTCCTGATAATGGCCATGGTGACTGGAGGACAGTGGACGATGCTGAGCTTCACATACTTCTGGCCTTTCAGATCCTGAGTGGGAAAAAGTGAAAACAAACAAGCAAGATCAATGCACAGTTATAGCAGGATTCCTTTCAATTATGGTAAGTTTTTAGTGGAGTAAAATCTTATCATTGGCAGGCATGAAATATTTTCCTTGCAAACTTCATATGTACCTGACCAATTACCTTTTCAGTCTTTTGCAGTTTGTAATAATGATTGTGAATCTGTTAATGTAGTCAAAATTTTTAATACCTTTGTAATATGTAAGTTTTTAAAGAAACAAAATGAAATTAATAAAGATGTGATACTGAAGCGGGCAAAACAGAGGTGTGTTCCATTCATTCATAAAAATATAACGCTTATGATGCATGCATATTTACGTATTTTCACAGTAGGCAGAACATCCCACTTCAGATGTAATTAGAAATGGGTTAAAGACCAGCTTAAACATCAAAATCATCAGAAAGCAGAATGAGATACATTCCTTATACACTAAAATTCTAACTACCCCCATAAAAATGAATATATAACAGTGAGGGAATATGAAAAAAGTGATCCCCAATTCCACACAGACGAGCAAAAAAATGGATTTTTAAAGACTTTAATTAAGGGACTTTTCATTAACTAATTAAAATTTAACTGAATAAACTAAATGTATAAAATATGAACTGAACTAAATCTGCTACAGTCTGATGGATTTTGTACTGGAAAAGGATGTACAGAAATGTGAAAACGGAGCAATTTTGCAAAACAGAATGAGGCAAAATAATAATTTTGTTTCCATTATCTGGGCTTAATAGTTGGTAAAAGCAAAAACCGTAACATTAATGGTAACCTTAATATTTTGTCCGTAAGTCTGTGTTTCAAAGACTGTTTAAAAGAGGCAGGGGGAAACCTGCCACTCTAAACTGTCAAAATTCTCAAAATAATGAATACCAGCAGAAAATAATGTTTTAACAAAGTTGACAAACACTATTGTTGGTCCTGAAAACCCAAATAAGGATTGTATGGAGCCACAGTGCCACCTAGTGCATCCTATGGGGAGTGCAGTGGCAATGATAAAGCAAACTCATTTGGACAGACATTACAAGAAGAATTTTTAAATAAAAGGTATTTTATTTGAATAACTGAAACATAATATATTTTTTTTCCTTTTTCTTCATCTTATTGTTATCGTGAGTAGGTTTTGAAGTTTGTGCCCTGAGTGTCCTACTTACCCGGATGATGTTCTGGCATGTGGTGATGGGCAGACCCACCAGGCTGGTGCTGTTGACGGACATGATGCGGTCACCAATGCTGAGCTCGCCACAGCGTTCAGCTGGACCTCCGTGAAGGAGGTTGGCCACTACCACAGTGGGCAGGATGGAGCCCCAGCCTGACTCAACCACTGCCAGTCCCAAGATCTCTCCAGGAGCCTTGGTGATGACAACCTGAAGCACAGACACAGAGATGTGGTTACCCAATAATTTCACAATCATCTACACTAGAAGGGTATCATGATTTGCTTTAATTTAAGATTGCATTTTTGTCTCTTCTGCAACATATTCTATTAACACTTAGAACCACTAAAAAAAAAAGCCCCTGACACACTTCAAACAAAAGGACTAGCTAATCCAGATTATGTGTGATAGGAATCAGAATCAGAATTAGAATACTTTATTAATCCCCGGAGGGAATGTGTAATGGTTACACACTGTTAAAATTTTATGGCTGCATTTTGCACAGTTGTGACTTTATTATGTTGACAATATTCGTCTATAAGCAGACTGGCTGGTAAAGGAATATATAAACACACTGGATTTATTTATTGTATGTCTAACAAGCATACTGCAGTCCTGTTTGACTGCTGGATTATACATCGACTAAAAAACGGGTTTACTGTGGGTTTTATTGAAGGTGTTTTTTATTATTTAATTTCTTACATGTGTCTTTGTAGAAATACTGACACAGGATTTTAGGCCAATTTAGTTAATATTTTAAGATGTGACCATTTTACTGCATTCAACACCTCCATGTGCCACTACTACATAAAAATACAAGCGTGTTTGAGCAAGAAAACCCTGACTATAAAAAGATTACACATTGGTTGCATTTCATGTGTGTGGAGTTCTGCTTACTTCTCGAAGGTTCTGAGAATCAGAAAAGTGGGCCAGGTCTCCATTGTAGAGCTCCTGGCTTTCCAGGTAGTCACTGTACTCGCCAGGTTTCAGATCGCTGGCCTTGATGCCACTGGCCTGGAGGAACTGCTGGTAAGCCACTCCAAACGCCTGCCCGATAGCTTGGGCTATGATCTGAGCCTGCACAAAGACACAAGAGGGAGGAAATGAAACTGACTCTGGGTTCCACACTGTTCTTACAATCACGTCTACTGGGATCATTTGCATTTCAGTGCTAAGGGCATTTGTAAACAAATTCTCTCCCTAAAATTTTCCCTAGTCCTCCATTTAAATACTAACAAATTAAAGCAAATGGGGTTATTTGCAAAAAAATAAACATGTGGCCATCAACAAAAATACTCTGAAAAGGTGGTCTGTATTTTACCAGTTCTGTCTGTATTTGTCATATACACACATTTGGACCTATTGTAAACAGAAAGATATTTCTGAATTGATCTTGAGCAAAATCTCTCACATTAAGTGAATTCAGCGGTGGCCTTATAGCCTTCAGTATCCCACAGCTAATTAGCCTCTAAAAGAAACTCTTGTTCCTCCTTTTCACTGTTGTCTACTGTGGGAAACTGGGACGACAGCCAGACGGTTTTGACATTCAGGAGAACTTGGTGGCTCTCTGGAGGAAGGAAATGAGGCCAAGCTGAAGCTGAATCTGTCGTCCAACCAACCACATCACAATTCAATAAGAGATGGAAGACTGTGCAGGGCAAAAGAGACCATGATATCACTTTGAGCAGTCTTTTTAGATTGTACTGCATGCAAATGATAAAAATAAAGCAGCTGTTGGAGTCAGGATGTACTACAAGGCAATGAGTTGACCATCAATGGGCATAAATTAAGTAGTTGGGGTGTCCAGGAGCCTTCAGTGGGTCTATGGGTTATTCCAAGGTCAATTTTAGGGGTCTTAAACAAATTCTAATGCCATACATCCACCATGTAAAATAATCTTATTACTGTATTTTTTTTGAGTTTGCCTAGACATAGTAAAGATGTGGTGAACCCATTTTTTTAAGATGAAATGAATGAATGAATGAAAAACAAATACAATAAAGTTGCCTTGCCAGTTTGGCTGGCATCTGAGCTTTTTGAAAGCTTTGGTTAGAGTCTAGGATTCAAAATTTGAGAGCTAACAAGGAAAACATTATGCTGACCATAATCTTCTGTAAGAGTACGATCAACATGATGCATACGGTGTTTTATATATTATCACCATATAAAACCCATAAGCTGACTGACTCACATCCTCAGAGGAGAAGACGTGGCAGATCATTACGCACTTCTTTGTGGATGATGAAGAGGGTGAGTTAGAGGCTGGGTTAACATCCTGCCCTTTACGTTTTCTTCTTGCCATCAGGACCACAATGTCGCCAATGTCAGCGATATAAGAGATTGTCTGCAGAGCGTGATCCATCATGGCCTCCTGTACAGAAATAGGACATAAGGAGGTTAACATAATAAACAGAGAGAGAGAACAGGAAGGCCTGGGTTGAAACTTGTGGAGACTTTAGTCTTGCTGGACAAAGACAGGTAATCCAGTGAGCAGAGTAAGTATTGCCCCACCCTTTTTCCCTTTTAGGCATTGTACCATCACACAAATCTTTTATGGAGATATTTTTACAGAACAACTACAGGAATTATACTATGAGGACCAAGAAATGCGATGTCTTTCAAAGATCACATCCCAAGTAATCCCAGACTTTATCCAAGTCTGTGGCCTCTGTATTTGACAAATCTAAATCCACAATAATGAGTCCTGCCTTTTTGGAGGGTGCCACCTGAGGGCCCGGAGATCACCAGCATCCAATATTGGTTTGCAGTCATTTCTGTTGCACACATAGATGTCTCCAGATTCTCAGAATCTTTTGATGACATTATGTACTGCAGACGATGGAATATCCAAAGCCTTTGCAATTTTACCTTAAGGAACATTATTCTGAAATTGTCCCACAATTTATAGATGCAGTTTCTGGGAGATTGTTGAACCTCTGGCCATCTTTACTTCTGAGAGACTCTGCCTCTCTAAGCTTACGTTCATACTGCAGGTCTTAATGCTTAATTATGTCTTTTTCTGAGATTCAATAATTTTGCGTGGTTGCGAATCCAGTGTAAACGGTCTATGGCCCTGAAATGACGTGCATGTGCAGAAGATGTGACAGCACGCTGTGTTTACAGATATCAGTGTATGTACCAATTTTAAAGTTATTGTGCAATTAGAAATAACAAGATTATGACCAAGTGATAAAGTGAAGACGAAGAAGACTGAGAAAAAACGAGATCACACATTTTTTAATGATGGCCTTTTGTGGAGCAGTGTCTGCCATGCTGGTTTTGGCCATTGTTTGCATTTTATTATTTTATATGCATTTTTCATGAAATAGTAAAATGGCTCACTTTTAACATTTGATGTAGTTTTTTTCATTGCATTGTATTTTTATTTAGATTTTCTATAGTGTTTAAACCTTTTTGGAATTGGGTTTGTAAATACAAACCCTAAAAAAAACTGTTTCTCTTTACATCAACATAGCAGTAAGGTTCAGCAAGGATGAAGTGGCCATGTAAAGACAGCGATGACAGTAGATGACCCACTTTTACTTTCATAACAATACAGTACAAAAAAGCTTCTACTATTAGCGCAGCACTACTGCAGAGGCATCATATGCAATCTACACCCAATTCTATATTGAGGATTCCTGCAGTGATATTGATGCAGCTTGAATTCCAACATTAAGAAGTGCAATGCTACTTTATGTAATAAAAGGTCACTAATTACTGCTGGCAGATCTGAATCTGATGACCTTTCAAAGATTTAGTTCCTGTTCACACTCAAGAGTCTAACAATACTTAAACAGCTTCCTTCAAATTTAAAGATACGAAAGCCATCCATACATTAGACTCCCAAATTACACTATGCTCATGTTTCATGAAGCTAAATACACCAAAGCAACCAGGAATCAACTGACATTTCACTGATATCCATCATCAGATTTTAATGCTACTTTAAATTGGTAACAAAATGGTACTAGAGATATTTCTCACATGACACTAATACTATATTACTTAAGTAATATTTAAGATCATTTTTGAAAGTGTCACAAGAAATGGATCTTGCACTAATAAAATTGGGCAAAACACAATTCAATTCAAAACATTCATATAGCCCCAATTCACAACACGCACCTCAAGGTACTTTATATTGTAAGGTAAAGACCCTACTATATCAGACAGGACACCCCAACAATCACATGATCCTCTATGAGCAAGCGCATGGCAACAGTGGGGATGAAGAACTCCCTTTTACCAGGGAGAGATCTCTAGCAGAATTAGGCTTGGGGAGGGGCTGGCATCTGACTAAATGTAATAACATGTAATGGCATATGAATGCATGGGGAGTGAAAAGACAGGTGAGAAAGGCAAGCTAGAAAAAAATGTGCAGTTCTTCATGGGAAGTCCCCCAGTGGCATGAGCCTATAGCAGCATTAACTATGGGATGGATCAGGGTCACTTGATCCACCCTTAACTATAAACTCAATCAAACAGGAAAGTTTTAAACCTAATCTTAAAATTAAAGAGTGTGTCTGTCTCCTGAACGTAAACTGGGAGCTGGTTCAACAGGAGAATAGCAGATAGCTGAAAGCTCTGCTACCCATTCTGGCTTTAGAAACTCAAGGAACCACAAATAAGCAAATCTGGGAGCAAATTACTCTGTTGAGATAGTATTATCAAAGTAAAAAGACAAAAATTTGATTGACCTGAGCTGTCACACTGATTTACACAAAAAAGTTTGTAATAAACAATACTACTACTCTTTGATCTTCTTCAGTTTGTTCTTCTGACCTCTCTTCAGTGGCTACTGAGAGAGTCTGCCACCAAACAATAAGCAATAAGGTCTTTCAGATATGAGGAAATACAAAAATAAGTTTATGTGGTCAGATGCAATTTCCTCCACGGGATTAATAAAGTATTCTAATTTTGATTCTGATGAATGTAGTACCTGTGTGTCAGCAGAAAGCACTTTGATACGTTGAGTAGAAATGAACAGATCCACTTCTGTCATTGGCTGGGACTCTCCCTCTGGTGCCTAAAAGAAACAGAGCACAGTCACATTCAGCATTTTAACAAGACTGTGTTAATATTGCAATTAACCTTAGAGGACTGAAGTGAGTACATGACATGTTGATCCTTAATCTAATGACAACATCCCACCCAGTTAAGACTCTGGACTTCAGAATAGGTGCACCAAGCTATGTAGCACATAACTATGTCACGGTAAAAGGAGCACCTTTTTCAGTTTTTTTAAAGCACCTTTATTCGGTCCATAGCCTCTTGAGCCTGGGCCATACGAGCATTTGTAGATGGGTTCTTCTCTGATTTGATCTGAGTGGAGCCCAGATACTTGGCACCAAATATCACACCATCCAAAAGGTCTTCAGGGTCACAAGGACCAGGCACTAAGAAGAAACAAACAAAAAAAAACATAAAATGATTTCTACTGGCAATTAGTTACCTGACAGAACATATTTTTAATAGAAAAGAGAAGTTAATGTAGTTGACTTACCATCTTTATAGGAAGGATGGTCATCAGCGCTCTATAATGATAGCACGAACAGCAAATTATTGAATTTAAGTCCAGATTAGATTGCATTACAAACTGAAAGTGCTTCTGTTTAGTTGAATAACTGGGAAGATGATGCACAAATCCTGATTATCATTTCAATGTAGTGACCAAAGAAAGCTGCCGTCAGGGCAGCTGTGTAGTAGCTTATTAATTAAATAACGAATTTGATATTACACGGCTTTAATAATTAACTCATGAAACAATAAAAAAAAACAAATATTGGTTTAATTAACCTGTCATTACAAAAACTACAAGGGACAGCTGTTATTGGACATACTTCATCATCCTAAATATGTTGAACTGTAAAGTATCTAGTTATATTTGCAACAGGGCCTTAATTAATAAATAACCCAAACACTAACTAATTTACATATCAGCTGGTTTTAGTAACAGCACCGACCTGCTCACTCTCGCCTGTAGGTTCTTCCTCTGGAGGCTCCTCTCCAAGCTTCATCCACACTGGCTCAGGATATTCATCATCAGGCAGGGAGGCAAGGGAGTCCTCCCTGTGTCGTTGCTGTTGACCGTTCCCATAATGCCCCCAGAACCTCTGAGCATCCTCCGAGCTGTAGGAAACTGATACCACAGCATCCACCTCCTCTCTGCAGGGCAGAGATGTGGGACGGGGTGTAGTACCTATCGCTGTGCACTGTAGCATGCCCAGCAGGTCTCTCTGATGGCTTTCAGAGAACAGTAGGCCTGTGCTTTCAGTGCTGTCCTCTGTTAACAGAGAAGAAGCACGTGCTTCCAGCTCTGACCAGTTGGAGTAGGGGTGGTGACGTGGTGCCAGATGACTGGGATGTGGCTCTTCCCCCATTAGCTGGAGCTGGCTAAGCAGGGTGTGAATATGTCTGTGCTCTTCATCACTTGATCTCCTTTCAGCAACTGCAGCCTCCTCTTCACCTACCCTATTGTCAACATCCCTAAATGTCACCACTGCCTGGTCTTCCTCCACAAACTCACCCCTGACTTTACTCTCAACTGCTTCAGACTTGTCTTCTACTTTCACCTTATCATCCTGGACTGGCTGTGTGATATTTTCCACAAGATCTAGCTGGTTCACGTCAGCCGAAGTCAAAATGCCTCTCTCATCCAAAGGTAGCAAAATTGACCCATCCAGACTTGTCTTGTACAGACAGTCTGCTGAGGGGGGTTGGCTGGGGTAATCCAGATCATCTGCTGAACCCACCTCACAAGAGGAGTCTGACCTCCAGTCTAAGGGAGGAGGCTCGATCGGACTATATGAATCCAGATCATCTGCCCCTGACCCTGGCAGAGCTGCTGCAATCAGACTGTTGACCTTAACCTCTGAGGCTCCATTAACAGGAGTCAAGTCAAACAGTAGGGAGTCTACAGATGCTGAGGCTGACTGATCAGCAGGGTAGCACTCTGAGTCCATTCTGTAGAAAAACCTGTCAAGAGAAAAACTGGCGTTACTGTGCTGACTCTTTGTTGAAGTCAGATGAATTTTCAGGGATTTGATTTCCAACTACCTATAAAACACTGTTATTAAACATTGAAAAGCACACTAAGACAAACACCATGTGTTTACAATCTGTAGTCTGCATCAGTAAGACTGTATCAGTTGAAATGAGCAATAACTGAGTGCATTCATTCAACCTTGCGCCCTCATTTAGACATGAACAACCAACATAAAAAGACAAGATTAAATACATGGACAACATGTAGACCTGTACAGCACAATGCATCACATCGTTATATCTGAAGAACATCTCTAATACACCGTATTCAGTTAGCATTTAATGTTTATTACTCCCAGGAGACCAAAGCGTTCTGGTAATACCAAAGCTTACCAACCTTACTTCATGAAATGTTAAGTTTAAATATACGCTCCTTACCGGCAGACACAGTATTAACAAACCAGACTCCGAACTCATTAATGACTATATGTACGTCTTAAAGTATATTCGGCACATACACGGATGTAAAGTATATTAAAGAAAAGTTTGTAATACCGCTCCGTGGCAATTATTAGCACACAATGAAATGAAAGCTGAAGATAACCAAAGAGTAGAGATACATTTACGGAACAGCACTGCTCCGATCTGTCCCGGTGGTAGATCAGATAACCATGAGCGAATAAACGCAGTTAAAACCCTGGACTGGCAGTACAGAAAACTGACGGCAGGGTAAAACGGGAAAAGAAACCAAACACACTTTTCAGGGTCCGAGTAAAGACAGCTGAGCTGGGCTAACCGCAGTTAGCAGTTAAAGTAGCGCGAAGCTAACTACACAGCTAGCGTTTACTGAACCTGCTGCGGCCGCACTAACAGCACACGAGAATGCAAAACATGATGGCATGAAAAAAGGGGGAGCCTTTACCTGATATTTTAAATCTCTGCCGGTTTTTTTGTGTCCACACCGACACTCCTGTGGGTGCCACGACTGACGAGTCGACGTGGTTTGGAAGTTGAACCTTTTCCAAAACTTCGGCTTTGTTTTATTCGTCATACTAACAAAATCGACGCCGTTAAACGCAATGATGCCACATATCCCAAAGACCGGGCACAGTCAGTGTGTAAAGCACAGTTTCTCACTCATTGTTGCTGCTGCTGTCGACTAACAGCTTTTATTTATCGGCTGGCTCTCTCGTTATGCTGCATTCACGTGTCCCCGTAGCTTCCAATATCCCCCAAACCGTTCTCGCAGATCCAGGACAGAGGTCAGCAACCTTTACTAACAAACGGGCCTTTTTGAGCAATTCTATACCCAAAACATCTCTGTGGAGCCGCATAACATATTTGCGGGTAAAATTCATCTTTTACCCGCTGTAACAAAAGAATTTTCCAGCTTTGGGATAAATTAAGTGTATCTTCTCTTATGTTCGTGAAGGTATATCTGAGCCTGTCAACATTACTAAAAGATGTTAACATCTTTTGCCACGTTGACTATTCTTCTGTGTGCTATTTTTGATCTTTTAATATTTTAACTTTGCATTTTGATTACAATCAACCACGTTTTGTTGAATTTATGGAATCAGAGAACTAATACACTGCCCGGCCAAAAAAAAAAAAAAGTCGCCACCTGGATTTAACTAAGCAAATAGGTACGAGCCTCCTATTGGATAATTACTGCATGGGCGATTATCTTTCAGCTGGCAACAAGTTATTTAATCCCAACTGGTGCAATGAGTTGCTTCTCGTTTCTTAAACAACCATGTCGAAAGACACATCCCGTGGTCGTGGAAAAGATGTTAGTCTGTTTGAGAAGGGTCAAATCATTGGCATGCATCAAGCAGAGAAAACATCTAAGGAGACTGCAGAAACTACTAAAATTGGGTTAAGAACTGTCCAACGCATTATTAAAAACTGGAAGGATAGTGG
>VUQH01081250.1:0-11746 GCA_015106775.1 Etroplus canarensis | reverse complement strand
GAGAAGTTTGGAGACAAAGTCAGAGAGGCAAGGCTGAGATGGTTTGGACATGTTCAGCAGAGGGCTAGTGGATATATTGGACAAAGGATGTTGAAGATGGAGCTGGCAGGCAGGAGGAGAAGAGGAAGACCACAGAGAAGATTCATGGATGTAGTGAAGGAGGACATGCAGAGGGTTGGTGTGAGGGAAGAGGATGCAGGGGATAGGGTGAGATGGAGGCAGATGATCTGCTGTGGCGACCCCTAACGGGAGCAGCCGAAAGAAGAAGAAGAAGAAGGCAGCCACCTGACGTAACATGAAATCACACATGCACTGACATTAACTGAAACCTACTGAACTCATTGCATTTCCCTGTAGATTTTTACTTCCATCTTTATGTGAAAAGAACTTTGTTTTTCACAAATAAGCAAATTAAGTTTTACATCAATGTTCAGTATATGCAAAAGTATCTGCTCATTTAATGTGTTGTTATTTAATGGATTTTAATGACTCATTTAACATCTGACTGGGGGAAAACAGTTGAAAAGTTACAAAAATATTTGCATCAAATTAAACTTGGTGTAACTGACGTAAAAGTAATCGAAGATGAAGCTATACCCAGCCCCATTTATAGCAGAAGGTGTTCCTGAACTTATTGAACAGCTTCTATATATTATTGTCTCACATGGTGGTCAGCTTATGCTGAGGTTATCAAGGTTTAAATTGTATGTAAATAAATCAAATTGATTTCAGACCATATATGATAGTACATTTTAAGAGTTACACCTGCGCTTTACAACTGCAGTATTGGCTTTGGGGCAGAGGCTATCATGCTCTCTAAACAAAATGGACAACCAGGCAGTGCAGTCTGGCTTATATCTGATGTGGCTTTGGCTCAGTAATAAAAACAGGCACACAAGCATTCACTCAAAGTGTTGAGGCATGACTGCTGGTAACAGAGATAAAATCGTAAACACCTGAGGGTGCAAAACCCAATTACGAAATGATGAACAGTGATGTAAGGTCGGGGACATGTATGCTGTGGCTCCTCCACAAATTAGTCAAATATTTGAGGTATGATTAAATATTTATGGTTTCACATTTCTAACTATTTTAATGTCCTTATTGCAGAAATGACCCAGGAATAAAGTGTATTCATTAGCTAAATAATGTGGGATGTGTCACAAATATTCCTCTAAAAATATTTAGTGTTCAGGATTTCAAACCAATGACCTTCCGAAAACTTTGAAATCATTCACATAAATTATAAAATGTGCAACATATATAGTATAAGATGAGCTATGAAAAGCAAAAATCCAAGTGAAAGACAACAATTAACATTACATAGACAATTTATATTGTTTCAGTAAACATTTTAATTTAGATCAATAACATCCTAAATTCTCTATTGTCATCATAAATCCAGGGGAAATACTACATCCACCAATTTTTTTTCTGCTTATCCAATTCAGATAGCAGTCAGCCATTTACAGGCAATTTGGAGCTGCGAATTAACCTTATATGCATGTCTTTAGGGGCAGCACAGTGGCGTGGTGACTAGCACTGTTGCCTCACAGCCAGAGAGTCCGGGTGCCTTTGCATGTTCTCCCCGTGTTTGTGTGGGTTCTCTCCAGGTGCTCCGGCTTCCTCCCACATTCCAAAGACATGCAATAGGGGTTAGGTTAATTGGCAATTCTAAATTGACAATAGGTGTGAATGTGATTGTGAATGCTTGTTTGTCTCTCTCTGTTGGCTCTGCAACAGACTGGCAACCTGTCCAGAGTGTACCCTGCCTTTCGCCCTATGATAGCTGGGAAAGGCTTCAGCACCCCCCGCGACCCTGAATTGGACAAGCAGAAGAGAAAGAAGCATGTCTTTTGAGGAAACCAGAGTGCCTGGAATGAACCCACACAGGGAAAACATGCAGACCCCACACAGCAAGGTCCCAGCTAATTGGTGGAGTCAAACCCAGGACCTTCTTGCTGTGAGGCAACAGTGCTAATGCTACCTTAACCTATTTTTTCATATCAAGTTTCTTCTCAAGCCATCAGTGATGGAATAGTGAACTGGTGATGAAGATCTGACACATCACATCTGGAGGCCTGCTGATTAAGCTTTTGTAAGACTGCATGTGGGATAACTGTAACTGTCAAAGTATTTTAGCCAAATTTTCCTTGACTTTCAGCGCTATTATGTACTTTTTAAAATGATTTTTAAATCATAATTTTATGTTTAGGAGCCATATTTATTTGGCAACTAAGGCATACAGACCAGCCCTCAATACCATCTAAAATGTAGTTTCTAAGATAGACAGTTCCCTATTAAACAGTGTGATGTGCAGAACAATGAAGAGCCCATATACTGGAGTTGCTGAGCTTGAACAAACCAGCAGGAGTTCCTGTAGATGTTGTGTGGGGATGTGCTGATACTACAAGAAGAAAACACTGAAAATAAGTTCTGTCCCAGCCTGGGAAAATCAGAGAAATATTAAAGTTCCCCTGAGAGGTCTAACCACCAAGATTACTGCCCATCCCAGCCACAATGACCCCATCCTTGTTCCTCTGTCCTATCATAAACTCGGGTCCACTTGGGGGAGTTGAGTCAAGTGTAAGTCAGGTCATGTGGCAAAACCTCACATTCCAGAATACTGCAGACTTCCCCAGAGACCTAATGAATACAAAATTTACCATAAAAATATCCTGGCTGCAGAAATTAACTTGCACCTTAACCCTGTGAGATTACATGTAGATTTTCACGAGTACAACAGAGAAAATCAATTATTAGTTTATACTGGCAAGTGTGTGCTGATATTTTTCTGCTTTGCACCAGTGAAGATCGCATTCTCTGTTTCTCTTCTACAAGTACAGATCTGCCTTTTGTTGTTTATTTTACTGTTGCGGTTTATGACTATGCATGTTATGCTCAGACATTTTGGTGATTGCCAACAGTTTGAAGTGCCCTATAAAGCTTGAAAATCCTCTTTGTTCTAAATAAGGAATGGATCTCTGAATGGCAAGCCCTGATTTGTCTTTACTCACCTGTCAATTATTTTGCTCTTTACTATCATATTTAATATTACGTTTGTGAAAAAAAAAGACAGTGAATCTGTGAGAATGCCAATGAAGACAGGAAAGGCAAGCACCAAAAATGGTTTTGTCTGTTTGCTCCAGAGAAAGTCCATCTATAATCACACCATCTTACAAAAACTTCCCATGTCATTAGAAAGGAGTAAACCCCCCAGAGAGTCAGGTTACTCCCCCAAGTTCTGTGAAACAGCCCGGGGTAAAGGTCGAACACTATTGACGTGGCTGTATTCTGAGTTAACCCCAGTAAACAATTCCAAACCGTATCAGCAGTGGGATCTTTAGAAGAGATTAAAAGCGAATCCACAAACACACAGTTAGAACCAATCAGAAAAAAGCTCCAGCTTGGGGTTTTAAAAGAGTGCTAACACTGGGTTCCTTTGAAGTCTTCATAAAATGTTTGATGGCTTTTGAACAGGAAATAACTTTTTTTTTTACCTAGCTTTCCCAAAAATGTAAAACAAGTGCTAACTGTTCTTTTTAGTAATCCTGTGCCATTATACCTGACACATAATATACTGGCTCAGAGCCCGCCATCTAAGTATACACTCCCATTAATGTGTAACTTTATTGGAACTGAAGTGTGTTTTCCTAAAACATGTTTTTGTTTTTTTTTACTAATAATTTACCCAGGGAGCTGTACACTTATGTAAAAATAAAACAACTTTTATTAGGGAACAGCAATCACAAATGCACTTAGCAGTAGCCAATATGCAACCTTTCTTGGTTTTTGGCAGCAACACTAAAAGGAAAGGATGCATGGTTCTGCATAACTAGAAAGATATCTAAATTTGTGAAAACACCATGAGGCAAACCTATAGCTTATGTACCCCTAAGACATGGGTTATTGCTATTTTGAAATTAGACAAGCAATGCTCTCAAGATAGCCAATACAAGCGCTGCTACAGTTTTATTAATGTTACACATTTAACACAATTAACAAAGTATAAATATAAAACACACAACATACTTTGACTTTTATACACTTGTGCTCCATGAATACAAGAAATTCAAGTCCACACGGCCCAGGCAGCTACAGGTTTGATGACTTCTGAGGGAGTGTTTTGACAATAAGTCAACCAGCACTTCATTAACATTACAGCAACTAGTTTCTTTTTATATTAAATCTTATGACATAGCTCTAGGGAAAACATCCAGCCTCGACTTCAGCTAATCAGCTATAGCAACTCATCTAGCCTTGAAAAAATAATCTTTCTGTTTCTCTTTCCTATAACACACCAGCACTTACATTCAAGAGCATTCAGGAATGACTGAACCAATGGTGCATTTACTGCACTGTATCAAATCAACCTTCTTGGCTGAGCAGGGCAAAGAGGTCTACCACATGCAATGAATGTCTTTTTGTTACTTAAGCATCTCCCACTAATATGCCCACTATTCCCCCAGTAATGATGAAATGGGGCCCTAAGGAATCTAATACACAATTATAAATCTACCCCAAATGCCGTAATGACCAAAACAAATACGATAAAATATCAAGAGGCACAGGTCAGTATGGTGGCTTGTGGAGGTGGGGGAAGACCTCACGGATGGACTTGTTAGTGTTTCAGAAAGTGACTATGTGTAAAGGGGGTTGAGGGGAGGATTCTTGAATGTATTCTTATCAGCAAAAGAGGGCCCACTGCCATGCAGTCTAGCATGCAGTATACAGTGAGTTAGAGGTGCAGCTCTCACCCCTGAGCAGATGTAGCATTTCTGACTCATGACTCATTGCACACTAACTGACTTTGTAGATAGAACATACAGCCTGTTCTGTACTCACTTGACAGCTCATGCTGAAAACGGGGACAACAGTGTTTTATCTTTGCAGTATGGAGAGTTGGAGTGTGCGTATGTATGTGTATGTGAGACTGTGTTAAACGATAAGACTCAGCTTTCCTGCTGGAGGCACGCAGAACTGTCACACATCTGACCCATCACCTCTTTTCTTGGACTTCCTACATGTGAGGGAAATATGTGACAAGCACTCTTGAGCTTTCCCTGGCATCTACTACTGTGTGTTTGTAATCTTCTACTTCTGTTTGCTTTTAGACTTTGTTTTTAACCTGCTCCTGTTTTCTCTCTCAATCAGTACATTCATAAAGAACCTTCAGACACTCATATGGCTATAATTACGCTCATCAGTTCACACTGGTGTGGTTTTAACATAAGCTTTAGAGGAACAAGTCTTGACAGTTGCAAACTATTTCCCTTCGGCAGCTTGGAAAGCAAACATCAGGTACTTCAGGTCCCTGAGTTTTTCTGTATGTGTGTGACTGAGTGAGAGACATAGATGGGGAGATGCAATATATAATAACCAAATTAAAATAATTTCTAAAACCTCTCATGTACCTTTCAACCTATATATATAAACAAGGCCCCATTTGTACTTCCCTTGGGTTGATCTGCAGTAAAACAAGCCTCAGCAGACCCCAGCTAAGTGAACAGCTGACCTCATACGACCTGTTTACTAAAACATGCGCATCATTTTGCACAGTGCACTGCAAGCTTTACAAGTGATGAGGCATGTCGCTTTGGGCAAATATTTAAGGGGAAATCCACCCTGTTATTTTGTATTATATAGTCTCTTGCTTAAGATTAAAAGAAGCAACACAAGCTGTGCTGGTGATCATGTTTGTCAGGGGTTAAAGTGTTCCAGAATGGTATTCAGGCACCTTCAATTACTAAGTAATTAAATGTGATGGACTCTAATACGTAATTACATCATGTGAATTCATTTTTGTGCACTGCAGCCCAACAGTTCTTCTAGCTGGTGCTGTTGAGTAACTTTTTCTTTAAATTCAAAAAGTGGTTTGTTCACCCACTCACTCTACAGCTCCTTTTCCCTTCTCATCCCTATCATTCATACGTGCAGATGCCAATAACGCTGCAGTCACAAAACTTCACCATCTAATAAGTGCTGCAGAAGAAGAACGAGTCATGCATTTCAAATGTGGGGTATCTTCATCCAAGATTGAGGGAGGACAGGAGAGAAAGCTGAGGGAATAGTTTTAAAGATAGGGACTGCTCAGCAAGTGGTATTTGATAAACTGGAAATATTGAAATTAATGCAAATTATTGGGAGATTTTTAATGAGACAGTATGAGATTTTTGATGTCGCTGAATTTATCTGGTTGTTTTATGTTGTCAAATGCATTTGAAAGCAAACTAAATGACAGTAATTTTGTGCTTTTCAAAGGCTACCCTGGAGAGAACATGCAGTCTAAAGTGAGTATTATTGTGGCAGAATTTACAGTAATTAACCTTATCGGGCAGCCTGTGGTGTCCAAAGTCACAGTTGGGTCAGCTAAAGGGTAGAAGTCACTGATTTGAATTTAAGCTGATAACACTCTTTGGTATCACTTTTAAA
The DNA here is from genome assembly GCA_015106775.1 of Etroplus canarensis. NCBI lineage: Eukaryota > Metazoa > Chordata > Actinopteri > Cichliformes > Cichlidae > Etroplus > Etroplus canarensis. The sequence goes on along the minus strand of VUQH01081250.1, from coordinate 5,314 downwards.
TTCCACCTTAATACTAGCTTTACACTGGCAAGGAGTTGAAAAACAGTTGCCATGCACAATTGCTCATCTACTGCTTTCTGCACAATATGTACATAATTTCATAGTTTATGTTTCTATTTTTATGATATCTGTCACATGCTGTCCTTTTAAAATGGTTTTATTATATATTATTACTTTTATTTAGCATTCATAGTGAACAGCAAAGTAAGAATATCATTGCACAGGGAAACGTGTTTCCTTACCGTTCATATGCCAAAAAAAATTGATTTCAGTTGATTTGATTTGATTTGATTTGTGGTTCATGTCACAGCTGATCTTATATTGTATAGAGCAGAAAACCTTAGTGCAGCAGCAGCGCAGGTCAGCAGCTACAGCCTGTCAGCAAACTAAACTAATCCGCTGGAGAACACATTTATAAATCAGTCTGGGAGTTATTTTGAGGAGAGTCATTTTTCTCCCACCTGTCAAATCCCACTTTAGGCCATGACATTTGTGTTTGGGGATCATTCCAAGGATGTGCAGGTGTGACAAAAGTCCTTCCATGGCAAATCTCACCATTTGTCAGCCATACTAGTTACACCTCTGTGATGCACTGCTGGCATCACTCCCAAGGTTCTGAGGGCCTGTGTTAGCCAGCTGTCAGTGATATTGAGTCACACTGACAACCTGAGTGTGAAGCAGGGGAAGATACCAGTGTTAGAGAGATCTTGTCTGGTTCCTGTACCAAAGGAGTAAAAACCATCAGAGCTTAACAAATATCGACCAGCTGCCTTCACATCACATGTGATGAAGGTGCTGGAGAGACTGGATAGACCACTTAAGACCATGGATGAAAACACTTCTCCACCCTCTGCAGTTTGCCTGAAGACCAAATCTGGGCGTGGAGGATGCAGTCATCTTCATGCTGCAGTGAGCTTGCTCCCACCTATATCATATTGACTGCATGGTGAGGATCATCTTTGATTTTTCAAGTGCATTAAACACAATCCAGCTGCAGATAATGAGGGAGAGGCTACAGGAACTGCCTGTAAGCATGTCTAACAACTGACTGCCTGATAAACAGGCCTCAGTATGTGAGATTGTGCAGTGCTCTGTCTTATTTGGTGATATGCAGTACAGGAGCACCACATGGACAAGTTCACACAGTTCTGTTCACTTGTACACCTCAGACTTTTAGTACAACTCCATATTTATGCCAGCCTGACTCTGGACTCTGATGATTTCGCAGTGTTTGGATGTATAAGTGTAGGAGAAAGATCACTGAGCACTAACAGATGGTTTGGTGGACTGGTCTGGGAGAGATTACTTGCTTCTAAATGTGAATAAGACCAGAGAGAAGGAAGAGGACAGCTTCTCTCTCCTTGAAAAGGATGTTGATGTGGTGTAGAACTACCTGGGAGTCCACACTGGCAACAGGCTGAACTGGAAGACCAACACAGAGCCTATATACAAAAAGAGGATGAGCTGGCTATTTTTCCTAAGTAAGCTGAGATCCTTGAATGCGTGTAGCAAAATATTGGCTCTGTGATTGGCTGCAAACTGAAGCTGCGGTGGAGAGGAGCTCACTGAAGAAACTTATCCATCATGGATAATCCTGACCATCCTTTGCACCACTTGCCGGACAGGCAGGGGAGCACTTTTTTCTCTGAAAGACTGACTCAGCTCCAGTCCTGCCACAAGGAAAGAGAGAGGGAATTATTCATAGCACAAGCAATAACTCTATAAGACTTTCTAAATTCAACTGATGTAACAAAAGAATTTAACTTCATATGGACTCAGTGAATTATTTCTCATTCTATCTGATGTATTTCAAATTATGAAGGCCACTGAATCACAAGTCAAATAAGTTTTGAAGTGGAAAAAAGGTGGCTTCAAAATTTGGGTCACTTTGCCTTTGTATATATATTTTTCCCTGGAGGCTTATAGACTTTTATTGACATTCGGGCTCAGGACTAAAAGATTACAGTGCTGATTCATGAATATAGTTAGCAAGGACATTCAATACACTCAACTACAGCTTTACAAAGATAACAAATGCATGTGCTGGAATCTCTGCTTTACCCATCTGTCAGTGCAGCATCACTGGTTCATACATTTAGTTCCATGTTTGGTTTTAAAAGAAAAAAATCAGCTATTTGAGGGCAGGTGCAGGAGGATCATCATCTTTGGAATTCTGTTCAGGACATTTTGAGTCCCATGTGCCTCTCTGTCTGTATCTGGAGTGTGTTGTGATATGGATGGTTTGTTTACTATCCTCAGATGGATTCTATGGCATTACTCCTTTGCTTGCATATTAGTCATAGAAATGTAACACTTCTGAGTCATGAACAGAATTAGTAGGTAATTACTAAATATGTTGCCTTACAATTAGCTGAAGAGCAGAAGTAATTACTTGCATTACAGCCCCACCCCTTCCATTCAAATTAAAACTCAATAGTAATTATTAGGTTAATCCATGAGTCCCTTTGGTTAATTTACTGCAAAATGTCCTGAAACTTCATTCCCAGTATACTTTTTTAATATTGGGTGAAATTTCTAAAAAACACAAACTGTAATTTCTTTTAAAGATTTTTTTTTTTGCTTCTAAGTCAGCAACAGATATTTGCTGTGAGAGATTTACAGTGCTTGCTTGTGTTTTATATAAATATTTTAGTGAGACAATTAGTAGTCTTGAGCAGTATGTGCTGAAAGCCTTTGTGATACCACAGTGCCACACCTGCTCTGTTATGCATTCCTTCACAATAAACGTACTCAGAGGATGATGGTTGCACTACAAAACTCTGCTCAACATACCAGTCACACTGTTCTGAGGTGTGTATTTGTGCCTGCATGTCAGCACATTTTTTTAGTTTTATATTCTTTGGCAGTATAGCTTCATTTGAAAAGATAAACATTAAGATCTGAGTTATACAAACGCACAATCAGCCTCTGTCTCTGTGCTTATCTTACTCATTAACACCTTTGCAAGTATTTTTTTTTTCTTAGTGGTGCTTGCCACCACTTTAGCCCTAGGACATACAGATTTCAAAACAAAATAACTGCTACTACCTACAGGAACACAAAGGAACCTTTGTTTAGATAAATTGGCAATAAGACTCATCTTACTGGCAGCTATACCTTCAAAAATAATGACTTTAATTTCACACTCCCTGGGTTGCCTCAGGGGTAGAATCTCCCCGTACATTGAGAAGATTGAGCTAATAAAAATAAAGATAAATACTCAGTATAATATGAGTGACGCCAATCTTCTTCACTTTCTTTGGCTATTTTGATGACCTAAGGACACTGTTGTTTTGGTTTCTGTGAAATGAATGCAGACTGTATTGATGCGCAATCAAATGGAAAGCGAAATAAGCTGTAGGTACATGAATTGGCATGGTACAGACAGGGTGTAAACTGGCTTCTGTGTCCTCACTGCATATGTATGTTGGTTGTGATATGGAAAGCTACAGTGAGCTCACATTAATGTTACACTGACAAACACGAGTCAGCCTACAGGGAGGACGTCCAGAACCTGCAATGTTGGTGTGAAAACAACCTGGACTTAAACACAAGAAAAACCCAAGGAGATGATAATGGACCTCAGAAAATCAAAGAGGACTGAGCACTTCCCCCTCCACATCGATGGAGAGGAGTTAGAGAGGGTGGAGAACTATACATTTCTTGGAGTCCACATCTCTGCCGACCTCACCTGGTCCACCAACATCTCTCACCAGGTGGGGAAGGCTCAACAGAGACTGTACTTCCTCAGGAAACTACGGCAGGCCCAGCTACCTTGTCCTCTGCTCATAAACTTTTACCGCTCTATCATCAAGCGCCTCTTGTCCTACTGTCCTACTGCTGTACTGTCAGGTTCAGCTGTTGTACAGCAGAGGACAGGAAGGCCCTGCAGCGGGTGGTGAAGGTAGCATAGCAGGCGATCGGGACAGCTCTCCCCCCTTCAGAGTCATTTACACTGGCAGACTCCAGCAGAAAGTCAGTGTAATCATCAAAGATCCCTCACACCCTGGTCACCCCCTCTTCTCCCCCCTCCTCTCTGGCAGAAGGTACAGGATACTGAGGGCAAAAACAAACAGACTTAAGAACAGCTTCTACCCCCAAGCTGCGAAAGCATCATCCCTCCCCCCTCACTCAGACACACACACACACTGACTCCCTCCCCTCCCCGCCTCGGACAGCACAACTCAAATTCCAAATTCATATTGTATATTTCACACTTATTTATACTTCTATACATATTGCATTAAAATAAATTTCCTGTACATATTGATATCTCGCTTTACATTCATCTTGTATTCTATGTTGCTGCTAACACAGAGAGCTGCTAAACTAATTTTCATTGTACTCTGTGTCAGTGACTATATCTATTCTATTCTATTCTATTCTATAAATAGGAAAAAGTTCCATGGTTTGACTAATAAAATAAAAACCCTTACCTGATTTCTGTTTGGCCGCTATCCCCTTCAAGGACATTTCTTCTGCAGCTCTGCACCACGTCAAGTGCCTTTGCTGTTCTGTGTATATGTGGCTGTGCAGGGCTTTCTTTTTACTGCAGTACTTCTGTTAGATGTGGGTTAATATATATGGAGTTTTGCAGGAGAGATCAAATTTGAATCTTCAAGACTCAAAGACACGTGAGTTTCTGCTTTTCATTCATGCTGCTTTTCATTCATGTGTAATGCCAATGATTTACTGTATACTGCCCTCATTAATTAGCTCTTAAATATAATGAGCTCATGACAGCTGTTTGAAAGTGAGTTTGCTTACCAACCCTCAACTGTAGTGAGTCTTATGCCATGCAAAATGATAAAGACAAAAAATTGAATCCAAATATAATGATCATCCATTGCGGTTTATTGACTGTTGTTGAGGTTTATTAATTCTTGTGTATTTGGAGTAGAATAACCACTGCTGCTGCTTGTGTCACTGTCCGTGGCATATCTACATTATAAGCCTGTGGAGCCAGGCCCTTCCAGATGTTGCTGTTGAGCACTAACAATGCCTATTGATTCTTCTTCTTCTTCTTCTTCTTCTTTGTCTTTCAGCTGCTCCCATTAGGGGTCACCACAGCAGATAATCTGCCTCCATCTCACCCTGTCCCTTGCGTCCTCTTCCCTCACACCAACCCTCTGCATGTCCTCCTTCACTACATCCATGAATCTTCTCTGTGGTCTTCCTCTTCTCCTCCTGCCTGGCAGCTCCATCTTCAACATCCTTTGTCTAATATATCCACTATCCCTCTGCTGAACATGTTCAAATCATCTCAGCCTTGCCTCTCTGACTTTGTCTCCAATCTTCTCAGCATGAGCTGTCC